>VSMD01083737.1:0-68503 GCA_008750895.1 Mirza zaza | reverse complement strand
TGGGAGGCCGAGGTGGGCGGATCCTTTGAGCTCAGGAGTTCGAGACCAGCCTGAGCAAGAGCGAGACCCCATCTCTACTATAAACAGAAAGAAATTAATTGGCCAACTAATATATATATAGAAAAAATTAGCCGGGCATGGTGGCGCATGCCTGTAGTCCCAGCTACTTGGGAGGCTGAGGCAGCAGGATTGCTTGAGCCCAGGAGTTTGAGGTTGCTGTGAGCTAGGCTGACGCCACGGCACTCACTCTAGCCTGGGCAACAAAGTGAGACTCTGTCTCAAAAAAAAAAAAAAAAAAATGTCTCTGAGCCAGAGGGCAGAACCTGTCCAGCAGTGGGGTGTTTCAGCATGGTCATTTTCAGCTCAATATCAAGAGCATTAATGGAAATGGCTGTCTAAACAATGAAGGGAGGTGCCTTATGAGGTAGTGAGGCTCACATGCATCTGGGCAAGCTATGGCGGTGGTGGGTTGGGGGTGGGGATTCTGCTTTGGGCTGGAAAAGATTACCTTTAGAAGCCCCCCCCCCCCCCCAGCTGTAGGAATCTTTGCAGGTCTCCCCTCCCGTGGAGTGGTGGAGTCTTAGCCCAGCTGCTGAGGGTTCTGGGTGGTGGGGACTGTTAGAAGCAGTTGTCTGAAACCATAGTGCAGAACCCAAAAGCGAGCAGAGCTGAGGTCAGCCTTATCAAGGAGCACTAGAAACATGCTAAAAGCTAGGGTCACTGATTCGAGAAAGCAAGGAGAGGACCTGCCTGAGAAAATGGCTGGAAGACAACTGCCCCTGACATTTCCAGGAGGGGAGGTACCTGGGAAGCCTGGCCAGGTTTCAAGGGCTTGGCTAGTGGCTGGCAGTCATTGATTCTGTGATTTTTCTTGTGAGGTTCCACTGCTAGATCTGAAGGCAATCCAGAGAGTTGCAGAAATGTTTTACACATAGGCAACAGTATCTGAATAAGTGACTTTTAAAGATTAATTCTTAGAGAATAACTTTTACTTAGATGTTTACATTTTTAAGAAATCATCAATTTCATTAAGATCATTTTGCATTTCTGTTTACCAATGACAAACAATTAAAAAAATAGTGGCAGCAGATAATATTTAATATTTGGGAAATCAAAGAGAACTATTAAAAGAAACTTTTTAATTCATAATAGGAAAAAACAGAACAAGACTTGAATAAATAGATATTTTCTGTTCTAGAATCAGAAGATTTAATGAAGTTAAGATGACATACTTAATATTCAATCTAATTTATGGAATTAACAGAATTTAGATTCCCAATATATTATTTTATGGAAATTGACAAAACCCTAATAAAATTTCTATAAAGAAAATAAGTTAAGCACACTAAAGAGTTTTTTCTTTTTTTAAAAATAGTAAGCCAATGATATGATAAATTACTCTGTTTATATGTAGAATATAATGCAAAGGACATTTAAATTCTATGATGTTGGATTCAAAGCAGAACAGTAGATTTAAAAACACAGGAGGAATGCCAATAGTTCTAAACTTGGTAAAAAGTTAGCATACAATAGTCTAGGATGACAAAATAATAAGAAAGGAATTATATTTAATAGATGTTATATGGGAGGATATAAAACACTTATGTCCTCCTCTGATACCATTTGTCATAATGAGCTCCAGGTGTTTTAAAGAATTAATGTTGAAAATATCACTTTTAAAAGTGAAACAAAATGGTATATTATAGTTATCCAGCTGTGGTAGATGAATTAACTTTGCAGGTATTAAAGCAGTAGGCTAAATTGTGAATGGCAAAGTGGGAGGACCTGATCATATAAAAATTCAGCAGTAACAGTCTTAATCAATTCTTAATAAAAAGGAAGAAAATGCAAATCTCCTTGAAATAAACAAAGCTGATAAAAATTAATATTAAAAATATAAAGAATAATCACAAATCTGTAGGTTAGTACCCACTCTCTACTAGATAAACAGGTAAAGGATATGAAGAAATAGTATGTATAAGAAGAAATGTAAGCATGAAGCCAACATTTGGGAATATTTTCAGTCTTACTAATATTAAAAGTGTGAATGAATGAAAGTGTAAGTCTATTTCATACTTATTGAAGTAGCAAAGCGACAAAACTCAATGTTAAAGTGCTTGTGGGGAAATAGACACACTCCCAGGTTGCTGGTATGTTTTCTGGAGTGCAGTAGATCAAAATGAAATACAAGTTCTCAGGAAAATTATTCTGTTCTTTGTGGCGATACTCCCAAAGGAGTAACTCTTAGGAAAATAAGTAATCTAAAAAAAGAAAGGTTATTTGTACAAAGATAATTGTAGCCACACTATTTAAGTAGTTAAATTCTAGCCATTACTAACAGCCTGACAACTTGATCATTGTAGTGTAAACTAGAACATATTAACATGTCATCATATTAATAACTACTAAAGCCATAAATCTGAGGACTTTGACAATATCATATGTAGCATATGTAAGTTAAAAAGAGGAATGAGTTTGTTATGCGGCTGTTGATAACCGTCAGATTATATTTGTCTAATGAGAGTGTCAGTGATCCTAGGGTTTCTCGGTGATCTCAATCAAAGCTTCTTAGACTTTAATGTGATTAAATCAAGTGTTCAGTTACCACATATGGCTTACATATTGGTAAACTCTGATTATTCAAAAATTCCATCATCACAGCAAGTTCTATTGGACAGTGTTGAACTAAACCATTAATGTCTCAAAGTGAAGGGGATTTTTCATCTTTTTCTGTACAGTTATGTGAGCTATACAATTCAAAGTTTGCTCCATTCCTTTATAGTCATAAATGATATATATATATACACATATATGATATATATGTACATTGGTGTGTAAGTCAGAGATATAGCAATAAATAATTTTATATAATTAAAATATTAGATAAGTGGAATTCTGTCTGGTTGACTTCATTGTCAGTCCATGGGTGTGTTATAATAATTCATTCTTTGTTTCTCAATAGACAAATCATTTTTAATAGATTGGCTTCAGTTTCTTTGCCAAATTTTTCCTCTTCTGACCTTTCTGAGCTATATACAAATTATAACTTAATGTATATTAGGGGAGATACTGTTTAAAGAAGTATTACAATAATTTAAACTCAGTTATATGTATATATGTGTATACTTTGTGAAGAAAATTTACCACAAAACACCCCCACCTAGCTGTTTCATAAATTTATTTGATTAAAGTATATTCTCTAAGCAGAACTGATTTGTGTTAGTTACCAAAGGATGTAGGCATCATTCTTTATTGACTGACAGTTTTATGGATGATTTCTTTTTCTTTACTTCTGTGAAGTGGAAACACTGATGATTGTCATGTTTTCTTCCAGGAATTTATGCAAATATTCTCATGAGGTTCTCTCAGCAGAGAACTTCAAAATCCTAAAAACGCATGAGCTCTCTGGACTTAATCAAGAGGAATTAGCAGTGCTCCTCGTCCAAAGTGATCCTTTTTTTATGCCTGAGGTAAGTTACGATTTCTCAGCTTAAGAAGCAGTGAGAAAATATTATTGGCAGTGTTGTGTCATTGGACATATTGGAGTAGGAGCAGAAAAATCTCAAAGTTAGCATCAGGGCTTTGTAGGTGGCAGTCAGGGCTATTGCTGAGTGACCTAAGAGAGCCCAGCAATTTCTCTCCTATTTGAGGTCTCATAATAATTTGAGTCTGGAAAGTTTCCTCCACCAGGCTGCTGTGGAGCCCTGTGTGAGCAAGTATGAGCTGAAGAGGTAATAGCAGTAGGACAGCTTGATGCTTTACATCAGGGTGGCTTCTTGGAAGAGGTGAGCTTTGGAAGGTGACAGGGAAGACGATGGTACAGGCTACGCTGCTGTAACAGAGACCCCCCCCAAATACAGTAATTCAAATAAAATATAATTTTATTTCTCCATCACTTGATAGTCTAATTCAGGGGTCGGCAATCTATAGAGGTCTGAGGAGCTGGTTTCTAGAGTTAGCATTAGTTAGTATTGTTGGCATAAGTTTCTACCAAAGAATGCTGGGCAAGAAAAGTCTCTAAAGGAGTGTTTTAACTTGGGGAGTAGGATGGGATTTTTTTCATGGGGCTTTAGCAGGAGGGGGTCACCCAGAGTTCAGCTAGTTTTAAGAACAGTTGGTCAGGGATGGCTCTCCACCGAAGGAGGAATTATCCCTGCAGATTAGGTTGTTTGGTTAATTTGGACTTTATCAAAAGGGGTGATGAGGGGGGCTAAGTTAAGTGCAGAGGGGCATGTAGAGAAACAGCTGCAGGGGGACGGTGGACAGGGACCTGAGGGCCACAGTGGAATGTTCTCAGTCACTTCATTGGTTGCTTTGCATTCGTTCAGCTAAGATTTAGGAGTATCTGCAAATGTTAGGCACTGTGTTAAATACCAGAGGAAGCAGTGGGCAGCACTCTCTGCCCTAAAACACTTAATATATTCACACTTTTTCACTTTGCTTTGACCTATGACAACATAAATACATCAGGCACACCTGACTTCCTGGTATATTAACTTGTAAAGTTGCAATGTACTTATTAAAGGAAAAAGTGCTTTTCATTTGTTCTGGCCCAATTAAGGCAGGAACATTCTTGCTTAAACATGGGTATAGTAATAGGAATGTTACCTAAGCGTAATTTATGAAGTTGCCAATTGTTCTTTTTTGCTACAGCCTCTAGGAGGTGCTTCAGAATCACCTGGAGGGTTTGTTAAAATACAGGTTGTTGGGCCCCACCTCTGGTGGTTCCGACTCTAGATATGGGAAAGGGCCTGAGGAGTTGCGTTTCTGAGTTTCCAGGTGGTGTCGCAGATGGTTGGTCTAGAATCTGGACAATAGACTCGATAGTCATTACGAGTATCTACTTGAATCGGGTTTTAGAAGTTGTCTTTGTAGATAAATCATTGTTACTGGAGTCTGAATCCATAGTTTTGCCATCTAGACAAATCACCGTGAACCGTGTTGATCTGGTTTTCTCAGAATCCATTGAAACAGCTTATAAATGTTTTAATCCTTAAAATCTGAAATTCAGGTTTCTTACTAATTATATTGATTTCCTCATTTCATGGTTCAGATATTTGCATCACACTTTATATTTTGCACAACACATTCAAGTATTTTGTTATTTAGTCTGCTGAACAACTTTGTTCAGGTAGACAGAGCAAATATTTTCCTCCTGTTACAGCAAAAGAAAAAGAGGCAGAGAGTAGGTAAGTGGGTCCCCTGACGTCACACAGCTGCTTTCAGACTCTCAGACTGTAAAACCAGTCCTGCCTCATATGGCCGGACCTCCGTCACAGTATTCCTTCTGCCCTCTTTTCGCTAGGAACTACATATATGTAGAGCTAGATATATAGATATATCTATTTAGATAGAAATATAAAAATCATCATCTTTTGAGAAACTGCCTAGCAGAGTCTAAATTCTGGATTCCCAAACAGTTGAAGGTCAGACTCACATGTTCTTGTAATTGCTAAGTGAGTTGATATCCAAAGATGAACCTTCCTTTTTTGAGCTCCTTTATAATGTAGGGCTCATTTTGGGTCCTGTTCGTAGATAGCCATCTTATATTGATTCTTCCAAGAGTTATCAAATTCTTCAGTATCTTTTAGTCAGTCTGCAGGCCTCTTCTGCCTCAGATAAATCACCAGTTGAAAACAACTCATCAGAGATTATAGGATATATGTGTATTTTTTTTTCCTTTGGTGTATCTCTGCTTGCTTCAGAAATTTTTGTGCACTCGAGCTTGCCTTAATGAGTGTTTGACAGGTATAAAAAGTGTTTTGTCTTTGGCTATCATTTCTCCCTCCCGCAGATATGCAAAAGTTATAAGGGAGAAGGTCGCAGGCAGATTTGTAACCAGCAGCCTGGGTGTGACAGACTCCACATCTGTGACCACTTCACCCGAGGTAACTGTAGTTACCTCAACTGTCTCAAGTCCCACAACCTGATGGACAGAAAGGTGCTAGGGATCATGAGAGACCACGGGCTGAACACAGACGTGGTCCAGAGCATACAAGACATCTGCAACAGCAAGCACATGCGGAAGAACTCCCCCGGGTATAGAGGTAAATGCTTTTTCCTTTTTAATTGTATGAACTTTCAAATAAACAGAAATCACAAGAAAAGAAAAACTTCATCTATAATTGCTCTACCTTACCACATAGAACTGTCTTCATTTTCCCTTCCAAACCTTGCCCATAAGCACAGACCATTTTTATGTTATCATGATCATAGCATATATGTCACTTTACAATTCAATCTTCATGCTTAGCACTATCTCCTCCCAGATTAAAAAAAATGTTTATCATTTTTCTAACAGCTAATTGATAAAGCGTTTTTTTTTTGAGGGAAAAAAAACATGAACGTTTTTTAGATTTGCCAATTGCTAACATTATGTCTCAGTTGCTTTATCTCTTTTTTCTATGTTTATATACACACACACATGTGACATGTTTGTGCTTAAAGCATTTGATGTATGCAGACATCATAACACTTCACATCTGAATATATCATCGTGTACTCCTCAGAACAAGGCCATCTCCTACATAACCATGATACAATTAATAAAGAAAATTTAGCATTAGTGCAAAACTATATAAATTTGATTTATAGTCCTCAGTGCCATTTCTTTAAGAAATTATTTCTTAAATTAATGGTAAAAATGGTAGAAAAGTGGTAAAATATACATAGCATAAAATTTATCATTTCAATAATTTTTAAGTGTAAAAATTTAGTGCATTAAGTACATTCACATTGTTGTACTACCATCATCATCATCCATCTCCAGAACTTTTTCATCTTCTCAAACTGAAACTCCATACCCATTAACCACTAACTCCTCATTCCCTCCTGCCCCCAGCCCCTGGCAAATACCACTCTACTTTCTGTCTCTATAAATTTGACAACTCTAGGTACTTCATATAAGTTAAATCAGATGATATTTTTATTAATATTAATTAATTAATATTAATTCCTTTTATTAATATTACTGGCTTATTTTACTTACCATAATATCTTCAAGGTTCATCCATGTTGCAGTATGTATCAGAATTTCCTTCCTTTTTAAGGCCTAATAATTTTCCATTGTATAGATATAACAACATTTTGCTTATCTATTCATCTGGGGATGGATGCTTGGGTTGTCTCCATGTTTTGGCTATAGTAACTAGTGCTACTGTGAACTTGGGTGTACCAGTATCTCTTTGAGACTCTGTTTTCCATTCTTTTGGGTATATAATGAGAAGCAGAATTGCTGGATCATGTGGCAATTCTGTGTTTAAATTTTTTTTTTTTGGAGATAGAGTCTCACTCTGTTGCCCAGGCTAGAGTGCCGTGGCATCAGCCTAGCTCACAGCAACCTCAGACTCCTGGGCTCAAGTGATCATCCTGCCTCAGCCTCCCAAGTAGCTGGGACTACAGGCATGTGCCACCATGACCGGCTAATTTTTTTCTATATATTTTTAGTTGGCCAATTAATTTCTTTCTATTTTTAGTAGAGACGGGATCTTGCTATTGCTCAGGCTGGTATTGAACTCCTGAGCTCGAACAGTCCTCCTGCCTTGGCCTCCCAGAGTGCTAGGGTTACAGGCGTGAGCCACCATACCTAACTCTCTATGTTTAAATTTTTGAGAAATTGCCATTCTGGTTTTCATAGTGGCTGTACCATTTTTCATTTCTGCCAGCGACTCACAAGGGTTCAAATTTCTCACATCCTCTTTATCATTTGATATTTTCTTAGTTTTTGATAACAGCCATCCTAATGGGTTTGAAGTGATATTATTTCTAGAGAATTTTCATATTATGTAATAGTATTAATTTTTAATGTCTTTATGAAGTATATATAGAAGAGGTCAAGAATTTTGTGAAGCAGATAGAATACATGATTCTAAGATTCTTTAAAAAACAATTGCACCTCCTTATATTTTGGAAATGGTTTATAGTTTACAAAGGACTTTCACCCAAAATATCTCATCTTTGTTCCTCTCAGCAAAACCATGAAGAAAGGCAGATATATCATTTATTAGCCTCACTTAACAGGTAAGGAAACTGAGGCTCAGAAATTTTAAGCAACTTCTACTGCAGGAATAATCTCCTTAGATTATTTTTCGAAGAATGGAGGGTAATATGATGAATAAATAAAAAGTTATATTTTCAAGAAACTAGAAGTCAGCAGAGCTCACATGTTCTGATTCCACATCCAGTGTTTTTTCTCCACACCACAGTGGCTTCTGAACAGGGGAACATCTGGAGGGACAGTTTTTGGTGTAGTTTCTCAATGTCAATCCATTGTGTATGAGAGAGATCCATATTTAGTATCAGTTCTAGTTAATCTACCAAGTTAACCATGTTGTTGACAAAAGAAGGATGACGGCTGGGCATGGTGGCTTATGCCTGTAATCCTAACACTCTAGGAGGCCGAGGCAGGTGGATTGTTTTGAGCTCAGAAGTTTGAGACCAGCCTGAGCAAGAGTGAGACCTGTCTCTTAAAAATAGAAAGAAATTGGCTGAACAACTAAAAATATATAGAAAAAATTAGCTGGGCATGGTGGGTGGTGCATGCCTGTAGTCCCAGGTACTCCAGAGGCTGAGGCAGGAGGATCGCTTGAGCCCAGGAGTTTGAGGTTGCTGTGAGCTAGGCTGATGCCACGGCACTCTAGCCAAGGCAACAGAGTGAGACTCTGTCTCAAAAAAAAAAAAAAATAGCAAAGGAGGATGTTGACTGTTATAGTACTACTGCCCCCTGGGTTTGCAAGGGAAAAGATTTCTCTGCTATACACAGTAGCACAACTCACACACACATGTGAGCACAGGCTCACCTCACACGCACACACCACATATTCACACATGTCTTACACACAGACATGCACGTTGATAAATAGTAAGTGACTGAAACCTAGAGTCATGCTCAAATGAGATTTATTATGTCACAGGCTAAGGACGCACCCAGGATAAGCACAGGCCAATAATGAATCTTTCTGCTCATAAACTTTTTCACCTCTTCTACACAGGCCACAAGGCCCTGGGGTACTGAAAGGAAAGGACACATGGAAGAGAAGGGGAACGGGGAGAGGTAGGCAGTGAGGCAGACGGTTACATTCTTGGGAGGCTCTAATTAGTGCTCAGTACATCCACGTTTTACATAAGGTAAGGTGGACATTCCAACAGGGAGCAGAGGGAAAGAAAGTCAATGATGCAGTCTTCACAGTCGGCAGAAGAGTGGTGGATCAAATCTGCCCTTGGTTCACATCTATGGAGATAAATCTGCAATGACTTGGTCAGCATAAAACTTAGAACTCGGGAGCAAGGATTGATTCAGGTTGTAGCTATAAGGTTGTAACTGGTGTGTGCCTGTTTCATAGGGGTCATACAGCCTGAAAGATTTTAGGGCTAACTAGGCAGTTCCCGGGGGGCAAAGGACTTTGCTATTGTGGGCACTGGCTTATACGTCAATCACAGCTATTCGTTTGGGCCAGAGGCAGTGCTGTGTGATTCAGTTCTCGGGCTTGGTCTCCCTTTTGGTGTTGAGTTTTGGGGGTCCCAAGATTTTATTTTTCCTTTACAACATCTTCCACACATACCCTCAGTGTAGGTGCGCGCACGCGCACACACACACACATACACCCTCGCCCCTTCCTTCTGCCCTGCTTCCAGGAGGGTATGACTCATCAAGTTTCCAGTCAGAAGCCAATTCCCTCCAGGCCACTGCATTGTCGGCTTTGACTTTTGGTATTACACTTGCGAATTAGGGGGCGAGGGGTAGAGAAAGAAATCTGGAAAAATTTCTAGCTTAAATAAAATCAGACCTTTAGAATGGAGTTTCATTTTCTGTTTAAGTATTGTGAATCCCAAAATTGTCGGGTACCCATATTACAATACAGGCAGAATTGAAAAGAGTTTTGGAAAATCTTCCCTGATTTGCCCTAGTCTGTCTCTCCATTCACCACCGTGGTGAATGTTGACTTGGAACAGGGGACAGTGGACACCCCCACCTAAGAGTTTTGGGGCCTGGGGACTACATCTCAGTCCCAGAGAAGAAGCTAGAAGAGAACCAGGGTCCAGCTCTTATCCTAGGCCATGGAATGATATTCTCTGCTGTGCTGGTGAAATGTCAAGATTCTTTCATCGTAGTAACCGCCCATCCTGAAGATTTTTTACACACCACCAGGTTAGGGCAAGTAATTTGATAGAACTTGGGTAGCAAAGGTGGAAAGGCTAAGAGGAGCATTGGTAGTAGGAACTCAATCACAGTAAGTCTAATTTGCATTATTTCGTTTCATTTTGATTTTTTTTCCCTAGCTCCTTTCCATCGTAGAGCCGGGCCGTACAGAGCTAGAAGCAAAAGTAGAGAGCGATTCTTTCATGGCAGCCAGGAATTTCTGCCATCTTCCACTCAAAGGTCCTCCACGCCCAGTCCAGACCCGATGGGCCGCAGGGCTCCCGGGGATGACGTGCCTGTGGATGGCGTCACCCACAAGTTCACCTATCTGGGGACTCAGGATCGCGCTCAGCCCTCCTCGCCTTCAGCTAAAGCTACCAGTCTTGGAGGAACAGGTGAGGACGGGGCAAGCCAGAGGTTTTCCGAGAATGGCAGTCCAAAAGGCCTCTTTTATGGGAATCAAAGCAACACTTACTTTGTTTCTGATTCAACACCAGCCTCCAACTGGAAGGACCCCACGCCCTGGCCAAAGGACCAAGGCACTGGGAACAAGAGTGTGTTTCCCCCAATTCTGACTGCCACCCGCCCTCCTCTTGGTTCTGCACCAACACCTGAAGCTGTGACCACCGGAAACAGCACAGGCATGCTTTACTCCGACCTGAGGGACGCCGAGGGCAGAAGTGGAACTCAAGATCTCCAGCATGTTTCTCTTTTCCATAATAATGCTGATGGAGGGGCCGCTGGCGTAACTTCCTCAAGATATTTCAATTACAACAGCACAACCAACAGTCAGAGAGAAACATCGCTCCCTAGGGATCGAGATGCTGGACCTGCTTCCCGGGATCTCCAGACTACCGGCCAAATTACCGAGGGTGATACCGCAGCAGTGGCATTTGTTAACGGTAAATACGGAGGGAAGACATTTTCGGCTAGTAAAACCGCCCACGATGCACCAAATGGCTCTAGTGACATTATGGATAAAACTACTAATGTATTAATAGAAAAAACTGGTGCCACTGGCTTTGGCTTAAAAACGTCAGTCACTGGGGGAAAAGATGTATTGTGCTCTGGAAGTCAGAGTGTGAGAAGCCAGGCCCTGGCCACACCTGGAGAAACCACTGCTCCCGCACTAGTCAACACCCTGCTTCAGTCACCTTCCTCAAGCAACAGAGCTGCAGCCTGTGGGACCCTTGGTCAGAACTCCACCCAAGTCCCTGTTCCCCCTGCCGGTGAGTCCACAAGGAGGACCCCAGGCTGTGCTCAGCGTAAGTCAGGGAAAGACTCTTGAGGTCGCAGTAGGGTGGCTGTGGCTGGTGGTTTCTCCTTGGATGTTCTGCTACAGCTCTTAAAGGGCATAGAGTTAGACAGTTCTGGTTAAGGGGTGGTACCAGGTACCAGAGAGCAGGCTGACTTATGAAGACAAGGAAGGACCAACCAGTAGAACCATGCATGGAATAAGTTGCTACATTTATTGACAATAGGAATAGTTTGACTATGGTTTAAGAAATAAACATAGCTGTCACGTGACTCTAATGTCCACATTTCATCTTAGGAAGAAGCTGTCTAGACACTCAGGAGCATGAATCACAGGTGTTGTCTTGCACATGGCCCCCATTTCAGATATTCTTTCCCACTGTGAGACCAGGTGTCTTGATTTTTGGTTTAAACATTAATATCAGCTTACATGCATACTCTTTTTCTTATAAATTCCATATCTGATGTTGTAGGTACCATGTCTTCTTGGGTATATGATCCTAGCTTAGAGAAAATTTGTCTTGACCATCTGCATGAGGGATGTCAACTCAATGGTGAGTAAAATAAGGATTTTCTATAAGCTTCTACCTTTTGATCATTTAAATAATACTGCTGTAGGCCAGGTGTAGTGGCTCATGCCTGTAATCCCAGCAGTTTGGGAGGCTGAGATAGGAGGATTGCTTAAGGCCAAGAGTTTGAGACCAGCCTAGGCAACATAGTAAGACCCTTTCTCTAAAAAAGAAAAAAAAAATTAATAGTTGGCTGGGTGTGGAGGCTCACACCTGTAGTCCCAGCAACTGGGGAGGCTGAGGCAGGAAGATTGCTTGAGCCCAGGAGTTTGAGGCTGCTGTGAGCTGTGATTGCACCACTGCATTCCAGTCTGGACAACAGAGTGAGACCCTGTCTCTTAAAAAAAAAAAATATATATATATATATATATATATATATATAAAAAGATGCTGCTATGAACATGGGTGTGCGCGTGTTGTTTGGGGTATATACCCAGAGGTGGAATCACTGGATCATATAGTATTTCTGTGCTTCATTTTTTGAGGAACTCTTTTCCATAGCAGCTGTACCACTTTTCATTTCCACCGGCAGTGCCGAAGAGTTCAAACTTCTCCCCATACTCATCAACACTTGTTATTTTTCTGTGTTTATTTATTTTTTGATACCAGCCATTCTAATGAGTGTGAGGTGTGGACTATAATGCGTGGCTGTGTAGTTTTGAATCGGCTAAGTTTTTTTTTTTTTTTTTTTAGACAGAGTCTCGCTTTGTTGCCTAGGCTAGAGTGAGTGAGCTCACAGCAACCTCAAACTCCTGGGCTCAAGCGATCCCGTTGCCTCAGCCTCCCGAGTAGCTGGGACTACAGGCATGCACCACCATGCCCGGATAATTTTTTCTATATATATTAGTTGGCCAATTAATTTCTTTCTATTTATAGTAGAGACGGGGCCTTGCTCTTGCTCAGGCTGGTTTCGAACTCCTGACCTCGAGCAATCCTTCCGCCTCGGCCTCCCAGAGTGCTAGGATTACAGGCGTGAACCACCACGCCTGGCCTGAATCGGCCAAGTTTTAAGCAGTGCCACTCTGTGGTTTCCCTGTGGTCCCTGAACCTGCCTGTTTATGTTTTAAAGTAATCACACACCTTTTTGAAAATCTCTGAGCGATTTAAATATAACACAAATGTTGAAAATCAGAACTACTTTCTGTCTTTCTGTATTATGGGTTTATGACATTAATTTGCTATTCAGCCAACATTCCTTTAATGACCATCTTTTATGTGCTCGGCCCTGTGCCAGATATGCAGGGGGGATGTAAGCTAAACAATGATGCATCCTTTTTTTAGTGAGTTTGTAATTAAGGTGAGGCATATAAATATCTGCAAATGAGAAAACTGCATAAAGTAAAAACATAAGTAACAAAGCCCATGCTGGGTGTTGGGTCTGGCTAAGAGAATACACAATACACGTCTAATGAGAGTAGAGTGAGGTTAGTTGGGGGAATCTTTTTGGAAGAGATGAATTATAGGCCAGGGCTTCAAAGAAATATAGGCTACCGCCTATGGCACAGAGCATTTTATCTCAATATATACACTTGGGGAGGTAGAAAGGATAATTGTAAATCTGTAATGACCTCAGATTTTCATGTTGGTAAAGTGACTTATTGGGGAGTGGGGAATTTTAGTTTTCTGATGAGTCTCCAAGGGTATTAAAGGGACTTGGGCAGTGGATATGGGGAAGGGGAGCATGAGTGAAGGTAGAGATGGAAGCTCTGGCAGGGCGGGGAAGGCAGGCCAGGATGGGGGAAGCTGGCAGTGAACTTGGTTGACTTGATTAGAATCCTCACAGAAGGGGCCCTCAGATCTGTCTGTCTTTGTAGAGAGCTGCGACAAAGACCACTTCCACTTGCCCTATCGGTGGCAGAAGCTCAGCGGAAAGAAGTGGGAAGACTTCGAGTACATGGAAGAGATTGAGGAAGCCTATTGCACCCCCCAAAACTGTGTGTAAGTTGATGGCTGTACTCTGGCTTTTGAGATCCACATCATCATCAAAAGAGAGCAAAGTGCTCAGCTTATGGGAAAAGAAAACACACTTTTCTTTCACAATCCCATTCAAGTGTGAAAGTTCTCGAGATGAAAATGACAAATTCCTGATGAGTTACTGAAGAAAAAACACAGCTGGGCAGGTTTGCAGTTGCACTAAACCTGGCTAATATTAGGGATTCTGGGAATATTTGCTAACTCAAAGGAAATAAACAGTGCCACGATTGTTTGTTTAGTTGATGTCTGCCAGTGTGTCCTGCAGAAAAGCACAACGCAGAGATTGGTTTGTATTCTTATCAGTTCATCACAGACTTGTTAAAAGTACTGAATGATTTAGGACAAAAGAGCCTATGGCTTAACTTCATAATTTTAGAACATGATTTGAGTAATTTCATATAGTTCTAGTGCAGAATTTTATTGTATATTGTAGCATTTTACACCCTCCTTATGTTTGTTATTTTTCTCTATCCTGGAGGCATCTGAGAGGATGCCTTACATTTCTGCTTCTGGTAGAGCTGAAATGGGTGATACCCACAAGACCATTTTTACCTATGATGTGCAGGGATATAAAATGTATTCCAGGCATGAGCCAGGCGCAGTGGCTGATGCCTGTAATCCCAGTACTTTCAGAGGCCATGGCAGGAGGATTGCTTGAGGCCAGGAGTTGGAGATCAACCTGGGCAACATTGCAAGACCCCATCTCTACAAAAAATTAAAAAATTAAAATTACCCAAGTGTGGCAACACATGGCTGTAGTCCCAGCTACTTTGGAGGCTAAGGTAAAAGAATCACTTGAGCCCAGGAGTTTGGGCTATAGTGTGTTATGCCAGTGGGTGTCTGCACTAAGTTCTGCATCAATATGGTGACCTCCGGGGAGTTGGGGACCACCAGGTTGTTTAAGGAGGGATGAACCAGCCCAGGATGAACATGGAGGTCAAAACTCCTATGCTGATCAGTAGCAGGATCACCCCTATGAATAGCTGCTGCATTCCAGCCTGGGCAACACAGCGACACCCTGTCTCTTAAGAAATGCAACCTAATTTTATAAGGAATTTCTTTGGGGGGAAATTTACATAGTTTTCATCATATATGATTGTAGTGAACTTTTGGTAAAGATTCTGTGTTGCTTCATTTTGCCACTAGAGGGTGGCATCAGCTATTTTCTTGTTTCTAGGTATATATTCCCTCCATCCTACCCAGGTAAATCTAGAGCAGAGTTTCTCAACCTCAGCTCATTGACAAGTGGGGCCAGATCATTGTTTGTTGTGGGTGCTATTTATTCCTGGCCTCTGGCCACTAGATGCCAGAAGCACTATTCCCCTATGGTTCTCCCCACCCCCCAAGTTGTTGTCTTAACCAAAAATGTCTTCAGATGTTGTCAAATGTCCCCTGGGGCAAAATCATTCCTCACTGAGAACCACTGATCTAATAGGTCTTTGTTAGAGCAGCAATTCTCAACTTTTTGGTATCACAGCCTCTCTTAAAATGTATTGCGAATCCCCCAAAATTTCTATTTATGTGGATTATAGCTGTCAATATTTACCATATTAAAAATTAAAACTGAAAATTTAAATATTGATTCATCTAAAAATAAGACTAATAAACTTGTTTCATGTTAACATAAATAACATTTATATAACTATATTTAATACCGTGTACATATTCATATACATCCATTTAATATACATACTCATGCATATATCTCTCTCTACATATAGGTAACCATAAAATAACTGTTTTCCAAAACAAAAAATTTATTGAGACATTGTTTTATGTTTACAAATCTCTTTAATCTGCCTTAATAGAAGACAACTAGGTTCTCGTATCTACTTCTTTATTCAGTCTGTTGTGAAATCATACATCATGTCGCCTCAGGAAAAGTCCATCATGCACTTACAAGAGAATGAAAATGAAAAAGGCAAATAACGTCTTAATGTTATCATGAAAATAACTTTGACCTTGTTGATTCTCTGAAAGGGTCTTGGAAAACATTTTGATAACTATTAAATAATAACAAATAATATTTAAAACTGACCTAATGTGAGTTTCTAACTCATTTTCTGACATTAAGCCAATCAGTTGTTTCGTGGGTACAGTTTTATTTTGAGGTTTTTTTTTTTTTTTTTTTGAGGGAAAAATACATTTTGTGATACCATGAAAGATATAGTGCTGGCAAGTCACTTTGTCTCTCCGTATTTCAGTTGTTCTTTTCTGTGTAAGACTTGGAGCTGCCTAAAGAAAATCTGAAGATGCTTTTTAGCACTAAAATCTCCTTTGGGAAGACCAGATTGTAGAAAACAAAGGCCAATGAAAGATTGTGTTAACTTTATACTTTCCTCTCTCAGCTTTTTAGCAGGAAAGGGCAGAATCGATTTCGAGAACATGATTTGTGATTCTGTGCCTATCCGACGCATGTCCACTCCCACATCTATAGCAAAGGCGGCCGACTCTGTCTTTACCACCGAATGGATCTGGTATTGGAGGAATGAATATGGCAAGTGGATTCCATACGGGGAAGAGGTGAGCATCATTCCTCCTTGTGGGAGTCTCTTGTTTAAACTCACCAACTTAGAAAGAACACTATTGATAAAATGTTTGAAGCTTCCATGGTTACCCACAGTGTGTGGATGTAGTAGAGGAAGTGATATTTTTTTACTTTATACACAGCCATATTGGTACTTTTCAGCAAGCATGCACTCCAACTGCAGTCATAAACAAGAACATATATGAATTATTTTTATGGGAACTTTGAGACATGAGTCAGCGGTATATGCCGCTTTCCTTACCATCAGAGATGGAGGTGGAGCCTTGAGATAGTTTTCTATGTATTAACACATAAATGTACAGAGGCTCCTGCTTTGAGCAGAAAAGAGGGCATGAGTGAGAAGGTATAGGACTGTATGGGGTGGGATGGTTAATTGTACTAGGGGGTGTATTAATTCACTCAAGCAGTGAAACCACATCTAATACAGATGGTCACCAGTATTCAGTCAGGGTCTGGGTTCAGATGGATTTAAAGGATTGGAACTAGAAGATTTTAGGCTGACCCACAGAGGGGGCAGAGTAACAGGGGACAGAAGTTTAGATAAGGAGAGCTTCTGCCATTCTAAGTGTCCCTGCCTCCCTTCGATTCATAGGATTAAAGAGGGAGGGAGGCAGGGAGAGAGAGAGCCTAAGTACCGTGTTTCCTTGAAAAGACAGGGTCTTATATTTATTTTTCCTAAAGATGACACCCTAGGGCTTATTTTCAGGGGATGTGTTATTTTCCCCTTAAAGCCTCAGCTTGCAGCAGGCACAGGATGGCTGGGACCTGACAGGGGGAGCCAACCTTGTTGGTGGGGCTGCCCGCACCTTCCTGTCACCTCTGGGATAGTAGCTGTCACAATGGGGCAGATGAGAAGGGACTGCTCATCTTCTTTACTGCTCTGCAACAAAATGCATGGGTTGTGCAGATATGCTGCGTAGCCACGCCCATCACTAGGTCTTATTTTCGGGGTAGGGCTTATATTGCACAAATGCTTAGAAATCCTGCTAGGGCTTGTTTTATGGGTAGGTCTTATTTTTGGGGAAACATGGTAGGTAAGGAAATCAGATGAGAAAGAGAAAATAAAAGCAAGAGATGGAAATGAAATCAAAGATAAAGGAGGGACAAGGGAATGCCAGCATGAGGTTCTGCACAGTTACAAGTCAATAGGCCATAAGTGTGGCTCTGAGCTGCCTAGCTGCCAAAGCAGACAAAGAAATACAGTCTGTTACAAGATGCTCTGCGCCTCTATGGCGAAAACACACCTGCTGCTCAAGGAGAGGCACCACTTTTTTCTGTTAGTGAGGCTTGAGAAAAACACCTCCACTGTATGTGCTGGTGAGTGAGGTCCTCAACAACAAATAGCCCTGCCATTGATTCAGTGGCTTAGTGGGTCCCACCAGTGTTAGCAGCAGATACATTTTGTCAAACAATCTTTCAAAGAATCTAAACGAGCAAACTAGAGTAAAGCAGAGCTGCCTGTTGAAATAGGATGGGGGTTGAGCCCTATCTCCTGGTCCCCTTCGTTGGTCTCACCTCTCGCCCTTGGTGGCCCATGTGGCATCTCTGAGGAACAGAGTTCTGTTGAATAGTGCATGACAACTCCTATGATGTTGGACTTTGCACAGATTCTTATTTTTAAGCCAAGGATGATAAAGACTAAGTGGTCCTGTGAGACAGCTGTGGAAATGGAAATGATACGCCTAAATTAATTAGCCTTGGTTAAAATGAAAATAAAAAGTATAGATCTCAATGGTTCTCATGTCAAATATTTGCAATTTTCAGTAAGATAAGGGAGAAGAATTGGAAAACATTTGCATTCTAGTGACATCAGGGTTCCAGGAACCAGACAGAACTATCACTGGGGAATAGACGGTATTCAAATTTAAATTTATATAAGTTCTGTTGAACTTCCAGGGATATCTGTACAAACAAACCTTGTTAAACTAATCCTTATTCTTCTAGCCAATGTAACAACCCTAGACCAAGCCCCTTTCCCTCATGACATTTTTATCGTTTACTACTTTTGGTCTAATTCAGTGTAAGTGTTCATCTCTAACTGCATCTTTTGAGTCTTCATTTCCTTATGTGTTGAATAAATCCGTATGCTTTTTTCCTGTTGATCTGTCTCCTGTCAATTTAATTCTCAGGCCCAGCCAAAAAACTCTAAAAGGGTAGAAGTAAAACTTTGCCTCCCTTGCACTACCACCTAGGACGGCACAGAGAACATTTCCATTATCACAGAGTGTTCTAGTGAACAGCACTGCTCCAGACCTTCAAGCCTTGCTAGCCAAAGTGAGGCCCATAGAGCAGCAGCATGAGCATCACCTGGGAGCTGGTTGAAGCACAGAATCTAAAGTCCTCCCCCCGTTTTCCCTGAATCATATCTGTATTTTATTAAGATCCGTGGATGACTCACATGCCTGTCAAAATTTGAAAGTCTCTGGCCTTTTAAGCCAGGAACAGGATGGGCTCTACAGAGCTGAGCAGGCAGCTGATGGACACGGGACTTCAGCTATAGGGGTGGGAAAATGGGGAGGGGATTCAGCTAGGGGTCACACTGGGGTATACTGAGGTGACAGAGCTGCCCCATCCTACCCTGTGCCCAGAGATGTTTGCCCACTTCAGCTGCTCTTGGGCCTGAGGAGGGCATATGGCTTACCAGGCATCTCATCCTGGCAGCCATCTCTTTTACAGTCACCCTGGAAGATACTCTCCCTGAAGCTGCTGCAACAAATATCGTCATGGTATGACTTAACTGTTGGATGCTGTAGGTTAGAAAGTTCTGCTAAAGTCTGCCTCCTTGTCCCTTCTACCCTTTCTCTGGTTGTACTTCCTGAAATACGTCCAAGTTTATTCCTGCTTTGGGCTGTATGCAAATATTTGAACACAGCTTTCTGCTCCAACCGTGCTCTGTTCCAGGCTAAAGAGACCCAGCTCCGGCCCTTCTCCACCTGGGACATTTTCCCTGATGCTTTCATTCTGGTGCCCTGCCCTACATCCAGCAGGCATTTCCATTAGGGAAAGGAAGGAGGGTAGATATAGCTGAAAGCTGGAGTCTGGAATGCCAATAAAGGGCTGCCAGCAGGATTTTGCTCTCATTCGTTCCTCCATTCTAGATCACAAGAAACAAGTGTCTTCTCACCATTAGATATTGGGAACCTGTACTGTTCAAGGCTTACATCTAGTAGGCCCTAGTCAGCTGCCCTGGCCATAGAGTGAGGACAGTGGTACAGTGGCCTAGCCTGCCCCCTTGCTAGAATTAACACACTTCTATTTTACCACCCATTGTGCTGTTTGGACACTTTATATATGCTTTGAGACCAGAGATTATCTCTTTACATTTTGGGGGTATTTATTATTCACTCCTTTCATTATAGCTCCAGTCAGTGGCAAATCCAAGTGCATTTTCAGTGTAGGTGACTGGCTTGGTCAGTTTTGTGTACTTAACTCTGGTTGAGGGCAGAAGAGAGGGTTAGATCATTTCTATTTGGACACCAGTACATCTGTTGGAGGTTGGATAAGGAGCAGGAGGTCTTCCTTTACTTGCTTTTACTACAACTCTAAACTGTGGTAGGCGAGAATAGCCCACAATGCTCAATTTCATGCAAGCGTCATATGTCAGATTCTGTTCGGTAGCAAGCGCAGACACGGCATTGCAGAAAAGGGGGTGCAAGTTGCTCTGTACGCTTGGCTCATATTTTATGGATAGTGCAAAAAGGGTATTGCAAAAAGCTATGTTCTTCAGGCATCCACAAAGTGTTTAGTCGGTTTCTGCAGGATAGACTGCTGTCTCTTAGGCACCATGATGAAGAGGACCACAAAAGGTGACATTCACCATTCTTTGGAAGCCTTACAGTCTGGTTTGGGGAGCAAGATGCATTTCCATTCAAATCCCATTGCTAAAATAAAAGCATATGAGATAAAATAGTAGAGATGTCCTAAAAGCCTTCCCTGAAATCTTTACCTTTTTTTTTAAATTAGAAAGATAACCAGAAAGGTTCGAACATTGACTCTTCATACCTGGAGTCTGTCTATCAACACTGCCCAAGAGGAGTTGTGAGGTTTCAGGCGGGTCCACGGAACTATGAGCTGAGTTTCCAAGGTGAGTTTTTGTGTTTGGCAGTGTCGTTGAAATCTGGCATGTGGTACACATGTGGGAGTGGGAACAGAGCAGATTTGCATTGCTACGTCAATGGGCAGGGTTCTTTGGAGCACGACAAGCAGTACCGTGGAGAGGAAGCCAGTGGCTGTCAGAAGACTCATGCTCTGTAGCTCTGGCTCTGCAACCCTAGGAAGGACATCTGGCCTCTCTAGGCCCAGTTCTCTCAACTGTAAAATCAGGGGATTGAACTAAATGGTCTTGGGGGTACTTTCAGCTTTGCCATTATAAGTTTTTGATGTTGGGTGGGCAACCTCCCAGGCTGAGACAGAGTTTTCAGGTGATGATGACTGCAGTCGAGGCCCTGGGCCTTTGGGTGCCTCCAGGGTTTTAGAAACTTGCTGTTTCTCTTGGGCTTCATCATCTAGGTCAATGGTTTCATCCATCACATTGATTAAAACACTTTTCCTTCCACCATGTTTATTTCAGCCACTATGGAAAGGTCTTCTGGTTAGCCTTCACTGAGGCATAATTAGCACAATAACATGCATCTATTTTTAGCATTCAGTTGGATGAATATTGACATATGCATGTAACCCTACCATGCTAATCAAGGTATAGAACATTTCCATCAACCCAAAAAGTTTCCTCTGCTTCTTTGCAATCCATCTCTCTACCTCCACCTCCACCACCACACACACACACTCTCTCTTTCCCCATCACAGGCCATTACTGATTTGCTTTCTGTCCATATAGATTAGTTTTACCTATTCTAGAACTTCATCTTAATAAACTTTTACAGTATATGCACTGCATGTGTCTGACTTCTTTCACTCAAGATAATTTTTGTTAGATTTATCTATGTTATTGCATGTGTAGTAGTCCTTTCCCTTTTATTGCTGAGTAATGTTCATTGTAAGGATACACCATAGTTTATCCATTCTCCAGCTGATGGACATTTAGGTTGCTTCCACCTTTTGGTTATGATGATAATGCTACTGTGAACATTCATTTGCAAGTCTTTGTGTGCATATAGATTTTCATTTCTTTTGGGTAAATGCCTAGGAGTGGGATTGCTGCATCATTTCACTGTGCACATGTAACTTTATAAGAAACTACCCAACTGTTCCCCAATGTGGTTGTGCCATTTTACACTCTCGCTAGCAGTGTATGGTGATTTACTTTTTAAAGGGATCACCTTTACAGTTGGGACCTAGGTCTACAACATGCATGAGTTGAAAATGATGTTTCACACTTGGTGTAGAAAAAAACCTTCAAGACATAGCTACTGAATTCCAACCCGTCATCACTGATGTCTGGTGTAGGGCGGCTTGCTTGGATGATGTCTTGTTATCTGGCTGTCCCAGCTCTCCTCTTTTACCATCTGACTTTGCTTTAAAGATTAGATTAACTCCTCAATGTCCATTCGCCTCTTTGCTTTCTGAGTCTTTTGATAAGGACGGCGAAGGACTCACGGTTTTTATCATGAGCAATTTTCACTCAAAATGATTTTCTCGTTTCATACACGTACGGTTCAGTCATGAATATTTGCTGTGTAAATAGCCTTTGGAAAATAACAAGAAGACATTTTCTAGGACTAATTCTTGATGGTGGTTGGTTTTATGTTTTCTGTCTAAAGGGATGATTCAGACAAACATAGTTTCCAAGACTCAAAAGAACGTCATCCGAAGGCCAAAGTTTGTGTCTTCGTGGGATGTGAATCAGAAGAGAAGGTGGCCCGAGTAAGTGTTCTGAAGTGCTGTTTGCTGGCAGGTGCTTGAGATGTTCATGCAGTGGGCTCATCGGGTCACTCATGGACCTGGCCCCTGGTTTCCTGAAAAGTTCCTGCTTGCATGGCACTGCAATTTCCTTTTGTATTGTGTATGTGAATAAGGTGCTTGTTAAGCAGCATGGTGTGACTGAAAGAATACCAGCCCAGGAAACTAGTTTTTCCCTCTTATTCACAGGGGACTTTGGATAGGTCTCTTAAATAACCTGCGTGACAGCTTCTCCAGCTGTGAATGGCTGGATAAATGTAGGTGTCTAAGAAGTAATCACACGCACTGGGTTTTTGCTGTGGATTCTAAAGAGTTTTGCTGTGTGATTTACAGAGGATGGGAGGCTGAAAGACAGAGAGAAAAAAAGGGATGAGGTAGCTGTGTGAGAAAGGGCTTTTGATAAAGATAACATTGATTAAAGGGGATTTTTTTTAAAGAGAATTTTGCTGCAGGGATTTGTCATAACTCTCCTCGTGAAACTCTCAGTAAAATCAACATTGTTCATGAACAATTTTTGGAGTTGGATTTATTTTTTCCTGAGTGATGTGTGATCATGTAAAATAGGCTTCAAGACAGGTGTAAAATCAAGGTGTCCTAATTAGGTTCTCTTGGTTGTAAGAATTCAAGGTACTTCATGAAAAAGGGAAATTACTAAAAGGATAAATAAATGTGAGGTAATGTGGAAAACAATTCTCAAGAATCCAAGAACAGGGCCAGGCGTGGTGGCTCATGTCTGTAATCCTAACACTCTGGGAGGCCAAGGGGGGTGGATCGCTCAAGATCAGGAGTTTGAACCCACCCTAAGCAAGAGCGAGACCTCCATCTCTACTAAAAATAGAAAGAAATTAATCGGCCAACTAAAAATATATAGAAAAAATTAGCTGGGCTCGGTGGTGCATGCCTGTAGTCACAGCAACTTGGGACGCTGAGGCAGAAGGATTGCTTGAGCCCAGGAGTTTGAGGTTGCTGTGAGCTAGGCTGATGCCATGGCACTCACTCTAGCCTGGGCAACAGAGTGAGACTATGTCTCAAAAAAAAAAAAAAAAGAATCCAAGAACAGGCATGTTGACTCCTAGCACTCTGGGAGGCTGAGGCAGAAGGATTGCTTGAGTCCAGGAGTTTGGGGTTGCTGTGAGCTAGGCTGACACCACAGCACTCTACTCAGGGCAACAGAATGAGACTTTGTCTCAAAAAAAAAAGAATCCAAGAACAGGACCTGAGCTATATCAGGGTCTCAGGAAAGGGAACTGGTTCCAGTTTGGCTTTAGAATGGGAGCAGCCTGGAGTCACAGATCCTTGCCTGTGGCCAGGCTAACAGCCTGGGTCTGGATCACCTAGGCTCAGATTCTGCCCTGCTACTCATTAGCTGTGTGGACGTGGACAAATTAATCATGCTGTACCTGCCCATCTATAAAATGGGCTTGATAATAGTGCCTTCCTCAAGATTACTTGAGTTATACATTCCAGACACTCACAACAGTAGCTAATATATCAGGGTGTTCAGTGAATGTTAGTTGCTCTTGCTATTATTATTTTTATGTCCCTGCTATGATCAGACTCAGCAACCGTACGTAAGTTGACTTAATTTTAATTCAGAATTCCGATCTGCATATTCCCTCAGCCTTACCTTCTGCCACTAACTGCCTAAGTTTCTCTGAATTTCTTAATTCGATTTCCCAAGAAATTAATTCTGATTGGTCTAGCTATCTAAAGTCCCTTCCAGGATTTTTAATATTCAATTTAATAAAGTAAAAAATATTGCAGGGTTTGGGGAGGGAGGAGTAAAGTTCATGCCCTCATGGAGCTTGCAGTCTGGTGGATGAGGCAATGTGTAACTATTTCAGCTCCTGACAAGTGTTAGGTAGGGAAGAAGACAGTAGGAGGTTGGGGTGATGCTACTTGTATTCAGGCAACTAATGAGGTCATTGTAGCTGCTTCCTATTATTATTATTTTTTTGAGACAGAGTCTCACTCCGTTGCTCTAGGTAGAGTGTAATGATATCATTATAGCTCACAGTAACCTCAAAATCCAGGGCTTAAGTGATCCTCCTGTTTTAGCCTCCTGAGTAGCTGGGACTACAGGCATGTGTCATGAAGCCCAGCCAATTTTTCTATTTTCAGTAGAGACAGGGTCTCGCTCTGGCTCAGGCTGGTGCTTCCTATTTATTAAAATGGCAGGACGTCTTGGCAAAAGTTTGTTTGAACTGTATTTCCTGAAAGCTGCAAAAGTATATGCTTTTAACCACTTCGATACGAGCATCGACTATAGTCGATAGCCACAGTTGAACGCGCGCAGCGACTTTAGCCGACAACCGTGATATGACTTTTCTAATTTTTCATTTATCAAAATAAAATTGTGAACATTTAAAAATAACGTAATGAAAACATGTATGTATATGTTACCTATTCTGATTTACATTACAAGTAAAGCTGCCTATAAAGTAAAAGAAGCTTTCAGTGCTTTAAAGCTTTCCTCATCACACAAGAACAAAATGGATGTGTCGTCAATGCACAGCGCAAACTGTCGTGGGGACTGTGAGTGCCGGCTGTGGGCAAGGTTTCGCAGCTGGTGAGCGCAGAGACCGAAGTGGTTAAAAGAAAAAACAAGTGATTTTAATTTTTTAACAGTTCAGATACTCCCAACTAGTCTCAACTAGTGAGACTGCACTTTGTTGCCTTTCTGGATAGCAGAAACTGTCGAAAGTGCAATGGACCTTCTCAACTCCAAGCTGGATGGTTCTTTCTGTGCATATATATTTCCAAGGGAAGAAATTGGTTTATGGCATTTCTAGATCTCTCCTGTGGTCAGTCCATTGCCTGTCTCAGTAATTTACACATGCCATAGTTGCTTCATGCTCCCCTGTTTGCTTTTTCCCCCTCTCTGAGAACATTCCTTCCCATGGTGCTTATGAATTCAGCAACCTCTGTGACCGGCTCAGATGCCACTTTCCCATACAAACCTTCCTTGTGACTCTCCCTCAGTCTCTCCTTTGCCCTCTAGTAACACCTGCAATTTCCTCATAGTCCTTATCCCCTTCTACCTTGGAATATTGTTGTTTGTGTAAATGTCATCTCTAGCACAACCCTCCTTCCCCCGACCCCAGTTGTCAGGTCTTAAAAGCTCTTGAAATATTTTGTGTAATACATGGCACATAGTGATACTAAATAGATAGCTAAGTGAGTAAATGAATAAAATTAATTGAGAAAAACGTGTTAGTGGGGGAATCATGCAGAGAACCAGCTTTCATCCTGCTTTGACTAGCCCGGCGGAGATGCACCACACTAGCTGTAAGATAGAATGAGGGCTGCAGTACCACCCTAATGGGCGGAGGAGGAAGGAAGTATAGCACACTTCGCTGTTCATGAGCATCTTACAACATTGTCATTCAGTCTGCCCAGCACAGTGCAAATCCAGAATGGAAATCTGAGTTTAAAATAGAGATAAATCGGGGGCAATCTTTCCCTTCCAAAAAAAGGCTTCATTTTACACAAGGAGGTGTTTAAAGAATTTTTTCCTTAAAGTGTTCATTTTTAAAATTTAATTGTTCTCATCATGGAAATTTTCAAACATAAACTAGAGAGAATTATATGGTAAACCTCTATGGTACCCATCACCCACTTCAACAATTGTCAATATTTTACCATCTTGTTTCGTCTATTTCCACCATTACCTCTCTTTTTTTTTTTTTACTGGAATATTTTAATGTAAATCCAACACTTGTTATCATTGCCCTCTAAATATTTCAGATTGTGTCCCTAACAGATAAGGGGTTTTTAAAACATTTTACAGTACCATTAACCCCCCTAACAAAAATTAACAATAATTCCTTAATATCTAATACCCATTTCATGTTCTATGTTTTCCAGTTTTCTCAAAAATGACTTTTTATAGTTGATTTATTCCAATCAGTAGCCAAACAGGGTCTGTACATTACATTTGATTGACTTGATTTGTCTCTTAAAACTCTTTTATTCTATTACATTTTCCCCTCCTGCACTTTTTTCATACAATTTTTTAAAAGAAATTAGGTGATTTGACCTATAGAATTTCCTAAATACAAACTGTAGCAAATCGTGTCCTCATGGGGCCATTTGATGTGTGATTTCTGTAAACTGATCATTAGTTTTAGAAGACTGACTAGATTCATGTTCAGTTTTTAGTCAAGAATACCATACAAGTGATGTGTTATACTTCCTGTCACATCTTATGAAGAGATATATAAGGTCTGATTATCCTCCTTTTAGTGATAAAGATCACAGAGTAGGTTCAGGTCATTCCATTCTGATCCTTCCATTATAGTACTCCTCATCCAATCTTTCACTTATTTTTTTTTTTTTTTTTGAGACAAAGTCTTGCTCTCTTGCCTAGCCTAGAGTGCCGTGGCATCAGCCTAGCTCACAGCAACCTCAAACTCCTGGGCTCAAGCGATCCTTCTGCCTCAGCCTCCCAGGTATCTGGGACTACAGGCACATGCCATCATGCCTGGCTAATTTTTTCTATTTTAGTTGTTTTGGTTAATTTCTTTCTATTTTTAGTAGAGACGGGTTTTCACTCTTGCTCAGGCTGGTCTCGAACTCCTGACCTCAAGCAATCTTCCCACCTCCCAAGTGCTAGGATTACAGGCATGAGCCACTGCACTCAGCCCACTTATGGTTTTAGTAGCTAATGATGATGATTATTTAGGTAGTTATCTAATTATTAATTAGATAATGATGATGATTATTTAGATCCAATATGTCATTAGATGCTAGAAAATGGTGGTTTTCTAATTCTAGTGATTCTTTTGTAATTATTAGCTGTGATTCATCTATAAAGAAGAATTTTTCCTCCTGTATGGTCACCCTAAAATATATTAATAGTTCATACAAGACAGAATTCTTTCCCTTGAATCTTTAATATACTTAAATGTTTTATCATTCGAAGCTGTTAGACACATTTGCTTAATGCTAACACATTAAGACCTTTGAAGGTTGAGCAGAAATACAAAAAGGAATCAATGCTTGTGCATTTTAAATCAATGGGAAAATAGCATTTAATTTACTGATTATGAATAGTTACTGTAGTTTTTAAAAGTGTGCTTACTGGTACATCCATATCAGGATCTGCAAGGATGTAGCCCAAAGAAAAATACAGAAATAAACACACTGTGCATTTCTCTAGGAACCTTGGCTTAGTGGCAGGCAATTAAGATAAAAAGTCACTTGGGCATATGGAACAGGGAGCTAAGAGAATTCTTACTCTATCTTTATTTGTAGCATTCAACCGGTGCAGACCCCTCCAGAGCCTTTATCCTCGACATTTCTTCCTCGGCAGGACCCTGGCTTCCTACCCTTTAATGAGTTTAAGGTACTTGGTTTTTACTTGTTTGGTGGGTGAATCATGTAAAGGTGGGGAAAAGTCCTTTGCTACACATGTATGTGTTTGTCCATTTGAATGAATGAATTGCTCCTGCAAAACTCTTGGATCAAGATTCAAAGGCAGACATCTAATGGTTCTCTTTCCCAGAGAAAAATTAGCCTTTGTAGGGTACTTCATTCGTTTCTGGAGTTCATCTGGGCAGATCTGCATGGCAACCTTGTAAGATAGATACTAGTATCTCTATTTTACAGATGAGAAAACTGGAACTCACAGAGCAAAAGTGAACTTGTCTATTAGTTGCAGTTAAAAAGTTAAAAGGTTTCTGTGGGAATCAAACAAACTGTGCCTCACTGTCAACCTAGCTGGGTGGGGGCAAGACTATTCCTAGATCTGCCTGCCAGCTTTGGCTTTTTTGCAGGCGGATCTGCTTGGCCTCCACCGGCACTTCCAATTCCTCTGTGCCTGCACTGCTTCTGGAGCATTAGGCAAGGAACTAAATCGGACGCCAAAGGGGACCTTTCTTTGTCCATAGTCATAATGTTTTGCTAGCCTTAAATTGGCCTAAGCAGACAGGCCCACTGCCTCTTTGGTTCATTACTGCAGTGAGCTGCCAGATGTGGAAACCCTAAGCCCACCGATCCCACCTGCTGTCAGAACCTGGCAATGATACTTCATGGCATTAAGGGGCATACATATGGATGTACCATGCTTTAAATGTTTCCTGTTTCTCACTTACGTATTTTTTAAATTTTTTAGTTGTTAGAGCTCAATAACCAGCATTCAGAATATGCCAAAATAAGTAAGCATTTTGGAGCCTCGATGAAAAATTTCAAGATTGAAAAGATAAAGAAGATCCAGAACCAAAATCTCTTAGATAATTTTAACAGGTTGGTGGCCACATGATCAGATTTCCTTATAGAAAACTGGTAAGGATTAATTAAGATCTGTCCTTTAAGATTTATATTCACTGATTTATTTTAGTAGTCAACAGTTTCTTCAGGTTCTAGTTGTTTTGTCATTGTATAAACTTGAGGTTCTCTCTTTCAACTTTTGCAGTTTTGCAGTTCAATGATTTCATGTGTCTATCATTTAAAAGTTTTCCTAAGTTTATTATTTTATGGCTGCTGCCTTAAAGTTAGTAGCTCCATTCTGAAAACTGCTGGAATAAACTTTAAAATGATTGGACTTTAATTGGGATTAATGTTACTAACTGGAGTGAAGGAAGGAAGTTCTCGGTGTTAAGTCTCCCATTTCCTATTTTAGGAAGAAAAAGCAGATGAAGAAGGAAGAAGAAAAACTCCTATTTTATGCAACCAGGCACACCCATGTGGACTCTATCTGTGCGAAGAATTTTAACTGGACCATCCATGAAACTCATGAACCCAAATATGGAACAGGTTTGTCCTTGAGTAGAGAAGCCTAACTAGTCATAACTCAGGCTTAGTACACACTTCTATTATGAGGTATATGTAATTATTTTGTATTAACCAGTGGTAGTCATGGAGGGAAAAGAAGCCCACAGTTTCTTAAATGTCCAAATTAGAGTCGTTCAACTGACTTTGGGCTTGATTGCTGGACCTCAGCCCTGCTCCTGCCTTCTGTTTTTTTTTGTTTTTTTTTTCTGGAAGTGACCAGAGTCTCATACATGTTTGTAAACTACTCCATCTGTTGGCTACATTGTCTACCGTTACTATTCCTTTCTGGCTGTGGCTCTACCTGACCCAGGCCCGGGCTTGCAAAGCCATTGGAAGTGGCCTTCAACTGTTGCCACAGATGGGTTCTAATTAAAGATGGGAAGAAGAGGCCTGTCCCCATCTCAGGCGTCACTGGGTCACCTAGGGCCTGACGTATCACAGGTCTGCCCACACACAGAGTCTTTATAGCTATTTCTTTTTGCTCCTAAGCTTCTGCATGCAGTTCTTTAAAACAAACAAGCAAAATCCAAAGAATCACCCATCTTTAGGGAACCAGAAAGAGTTTATCACAGTTTCAAAGTGGGCTCAACTCATACAACTAAGATTCAATTCACACACAACCGCAAAAAGCAAGAAGTCAACCAGTGAGTCAGCAGATATTTTCAAGTGTCTTCTTTATGCTAGACACTGAGGTCACAGTAGTGAACAAGTGAGACATGGCCCCAAACAAATTATTTCATGTAAATAATTAAAGGATTGCAAATGTGGGATTGCTGCAGGTAAAAAGAACAGGCGCTGTGAACACCTAACCCCGCTAGAGAGACATTCTCAAGGAAAGGCATATAGTAGCATTCACCTGCCTAGTAGAATCATCGTGTAGAGAGTAAGTGATGAGTGGCACAAGATACAGCCAGACAGTAAAGAGTTTAGACTTCACTATAAGGGCATAGGAAGCTCATGAAAGGGTTCAAGTCACTACTTGATGAGAATTTCATAAGTTTATTAAGTTTAAATGCATCAGTGAAACTTACCTAGAAATGTTTAGAGGAAGTATAATAACTATCTTGAGTGATGCATAACATGGGTGAAATTTACCAAGGATATGTGCAGAAAAAGAAAAAAAAAGATAAAAGAAAAAAAAAAAGACATGGGTGAAATTAAACCCATCAGATTCTCATGGGTCTATCCTATGTCAGAATTCAAACAAATACTTATCCTAAAAAATGAAATACATTATGTACGTGTTCCCAGGTTTTGGCCATAGCTTGTTTTGGCAGTGACACATATGGGTGCTGGTAGGTATGGAAACATCAGTGATTATCTGGGGTTGTTTTAAAGTTGAGAACTATGCATCAACTGTCTTGAAAAGCTTTGTCAGGGCTGATGCCTTGCCCATGCTACACCGCTGCCTTTGACCTTTTCCAAGACCTTCCCATCAGTAGTTAATGCCTTTTGTTCCTTAAAATGTTCACACAGGATAAAGCAGTCTCTACTCTGAGTATCTTTGGCTCATAGGTTCCAATTCGGTTCATTCAACTCATCCTGCATGAGTTGGATAGATGGGTCACTGTGTCTGCCATCACCGCCTGCTTATTGCCTCCAATGGCTCACACTATCAGTGTGAGCTCTGCACTGTATTATGAGCATTTTTTAAAGTGCAAAGGAAAGTTTATGTGTATCAGTGAGATATTATTGATATGTTTAGTTCATGCCCTTCATCTGATTATGTATAAATAATCTTATAAACCAGATACCCTCTATTATAATAATTCTTAACTTTTTTTCTGATTATTTTTAGGAAATTACTTCGCAAAAGATGCCATCTATTCGCACAAAAATTGCCCGTATGATGCCAGAAACATCATTATGTTTGTAGCCCGCGTCCTGGTTGGAAATTTTATCGAAGGAGATAAGACGTACACAAGCCCTCCACCGCAGTACGACAGCTGTGTGGACACTAGTTTGAATCCCTCCGTTTTTGTCATATTTGAGAAAGATCAGATTTACCCAGAGTATGTGATTGAATATACTGAAGCAGACAAAGCCTGCGTGATCAGTTAGAACTGATGAATATAGTGTCCTAAGGATGCCATCGCCATTCTATTCTCTTACATAACCAAATTTTCCCAGATAGTAGTTAAACTTTTATATTTCCTTGCCCAGTTATCTAATGTCTTAGATCAGTGATTCCCAAACTTTGTTATACATTGGAATCATCCAGGAAGCTTTAAAAACATTCCAGTGCCCAGGTTGCACCCCATGCCAATTAAATCACTATTTCTGAGGGTGGGTTGTATTTTTTAAAGCTTTCCTGATGATTCCAATGTGTTGGAAAGTTTGCGTTGTTTTAGATGTAATCGGTAAAGGCTGGTTTCTAAATTTTCTATAATTGCAGCTACATGTCCCCCATCTACTGATTTAATGTACAGCATGGCATGGTTTTTTGTTTTGGTTAAATTGAAAGAAAATTAATTTGGGAAATTTGAGAGAAATCTCACAATGCATATTGAAATAAGGACATAAGAAATGTCTTTCATCCTTGGATGAAAGATTGTGAACAGCTGGGGAGAAAATGCTTGGGCACATGCTAGGGAAAAAGTGAAAAGTGAAATTTAAATGTTATTGTAGACATGGCTGTAGTACTATACCTTATCTCTGTGATGAAACTGATTTGTATCACACATTTCTTTATTGCTACAATTATTTGGGGGACAAACTCAATCCAGGTTGACTCCTTCTGTAATGCCAAGTGTGGCTCAGAGAGAAGCAACCAACTGGAGTTAATTGCCCATTTGGGCTCTTGATATAATTATGGGAAAGTAGACATTTTGTTGTAATTGATGTGATTACAGAGAAGGCTTTTATCAGGTCTGGCTTTCATGAAATTGTCTGTATTTTGAGGGAACAGAATTGCAGTAACCAAATTTACACAAGCATGACTGATAAATATTAGTGCTTTTATAGTTGTTTGCTGCAGCAGATGAGCCTCGCTAAGAAATTAGGAGCATCGCCATCCCTACTGAAGGACCGGCCTCCTAAGGAGATGAGATTTGATTCCTGGTGAACATAGAATCAGAACTAGGAGAACAATGTCGTAAACCTTGTGCCTACTAAATATTTTTATTTAATGTGACGAATTTCTAAATGTAGCGGATTGTATGGAATTGTAGTACAGTTTTTAGAGAAGGGGAGGTGCTTGGACTGATATCTCTTTCCTTATTATGAATCAGGTTTTTTCTTACAATTTTCCTTTTCTAACATTCCTTACCAATTAATTGTCAACATTTCCTGTTATAGTTCCTTCCAGCAGACATGTCACAGATAATTAATTAGCATTAGAGTTGATTTTATATTAGGCAGATTTTGGACCAGTAGTACAAAGATCTCCACAATTCTTAGTTTAAAGGGCTCCACCAGTAACAAATGTATACAGATTTTTTTAGAATAGGATTATTTTCTGGGAGTCTTGCCATAAATGGTTATTCTCAGTCATATATTTTTTCATGGTATCATCCATTTTGGAGGGTTCATTTCCTGACCTTGACCCTCACACTGTCGAAGTACATTTTATCCAACTCTTTCCAGCTGCCTGTTAGGCACCTGTAGGTAGATAGTTCACAGACATCATCGACTTTACACATCCAAGACGGAACTCTCAATCTGCCTCCCTCACACGTATCATTACCTATATTCTGTGTATAGGTAAATGCCACCATCCACCCATCCGCACAAGCAGAAATCCAGAAGTCACCCTTAACTCCTTGTTGTCCCTCAAATACACATCTAAACAGTTCCCAAATCCACTTTTACCTCTTAAACGTCTCTTTTCCCTTCTAAGTTGTTCTTCTACACAAGCCACTCTGGCTTTCTTTCAGTCATGTGACTCCTATTTTCACCTAGTTCAGTAGTTCTCAATGAGCACTTTTGCCTTTTATTTTTTTAAGGGCAAATACAAATACGTCTTCTTTATTATCCTCCAACTCCACTTCAGGTAACATGCTCTACCTATGCACAATTTTAGAAATAAGTGAAAAATTAAATAAAACTAATATTAACATAAAAGGGAAATAAAAGGTATATAACCTGGGGACAACTATGCTAGAAGATCTAATGAAGTAGTCAGATGTTTATACCTAGTTATAATGAATAAATTTGAACTTAAAAGAAGGTAGGAGATCAGAAACTAGTTTGTGCAAAGAAGTATGAGAAAATGAAAAAGCAGAGATATGAGTAGACATCAGAATAAAAACTAGAATATAACAACTTACTTGCATATAATAATATTTATTTGTATATAATAAGAGACAGAATGAAGTTACCTTAATTGAAATACAGATAGTATGCAAGAAAATTTACAGATTGCTGAAGTGGAGAAAATGAGGAAATATTATATTCTTGCAGACGAGCTGTCGTCATACATGAATGTCTCATGAGATATTCAAAATTCGTGTAGGGTGCAAAATAATTTCTTATTGTGAGGAACTGTCCAACGTATTGCAAAATGTTCAGCATACTTGGCTCTCACATGCTAAATGCCAGTAGCACCCCCGTCCCCACCCCCAATCATGGTGATAACCACAAACACTGTCAGACCTATTCATCCTTTGTAGAGGAGATAGTTTGTAACATCCTCTTTGCTGTCCTGATATTATTCATAAATGATAAAATCTACTTGCACACATGAATTTCTTTAAAAATCAATTTAATGCCTTAACTCTATTATAATGGAGAAATAGAAGGTAAGAAATTTGTAATGAAAATAAAATGAATTTCAATATGTAAATGCACAGGCATGACTATGCCATATAAGACCTGAAATAGATTGTTTTCTCTTACTTACAATGAATAGGTTTGGATTTAAGAGCCGATCAGAGGCTGCCTCCTGTGAAGAAGTACAGGAATATGAATGATTAGAGGTACGGGGGACACTAGAAATAAAACTAGTTATTAGGATAAATCACAACATACCATATACCTTATCTGTATATGGCAAAGGAAATAAGAAAATTTCCTTACTTTATATAAGAATAATAGGACAAAACCAATTACAAGTTGTCTCAGAGGAAACGAATGAAACTCTCTCAGACAAGCTGTAGGGTCCTACATAAATGTCCAGCAGGACATTAGAAAGTCGTTTGGGGTTCAGAATAATTCTTCGTTGTGTGGGACAAACCCCTCTGCAGGACATCTCTTGTCCCTGCGGCATCCGCTCAATGCTGGTAATAGTCCCCCACTGTAATGGGAGCACCACCACCCCCTCAATCTCCTAAATACCATCGGGAGAACCACTGACCTAGTTGATGTGTACCACCCTCAGATTAGGCAAACTGTTAATCTGTGAAGAAATAGAAAAGCTTAAACCATTGTGTTTTGTACTTTACACCTTGCTTTGTTCATTTTAAGTATCTATCCAACCTGAAATTTTCTGCTGTTTGCATTGGAACGTAAGCTTCCGAAGGGCCAAAGCTGTCTTGTTCACTGTGCCACACCTGATACCCAGGCTCGCTGATCCATTGGCTAACTCTGTTGAATAAATTAACCTCAACTCTGTATATTTCAGTTGAGTTGTATTGCTTCTTGTTTTTCACCTGAATTTGAACTAATAAAAAGAAAGAATGAATTTTGTTCTGCCTCCTTTATTTGTTCTATTTCTAGGTTATCTCCAAAAAGATCATCAATGGCAGACACCAGTGTGTGCAGCAGGGGGGAGATGATGTGTTTCCCCCCATCCAGCTTTATCATTCCAAACTTCCATGACCAAGTAGCCTTTTTAGCAGAGCGCCAGGGCCGGGCAGGGTGGTGCTGATGGAGATGCCTACAGTGGGTTGGTGCATCTTTTGTCTGGGGACTCAGGCAGGGAAGGGCTGGAAGCTGAAGCCGCTCACACCTTTCTTCCTCTGGTCCCACAGGTGGGAACAGGGCCAGGCTGAGGCACAAAAATTAAAAATGTAAATAGTTATCCACAGAATTATCCCATCTGCCACTCCTTCAAAAGCTCTTCTCCACTCATTCTTTTTTAATCACAAAGATTTGGGTGGAGAGAGAGTGAAGCGAGGGGGAGAGGGAAATGGAGAGACAGATCTCCATGTGGCAGCATGCACATTTGATAAAGTGAAGGTAAAAGTGCTTTTGATGGAGACCTCAACATATTAATAAAGTAAGGTACAGCAAACCTGATGGCTGCCAAGGTATTCCCATTCAAATACATGAAAATGCTATCAAACCAAGGTATTTGAGGTTTTTTCTATGTGTTTATTGACTTTGTCTTAGTGCTCCCAAGAAAATCTGCCATTATCTGGTTTCTAGGGGGACTCCTCAGTTCAACATTTGGTGGAAGCATAGCTCCCGTGTTTCCCCGAAAATAAGACCTACCCATAAAATAAGCCCTAGCAGGATTTCTAAGCATTTGCACAATATAAGCCCTACCCCGAAAATAAGACCTAGTGATGAATGTGGCTACGCAGCATAACTGCACAACCCAAGCATTTCGTTGTGGAGCAGTAAAGAAGATGAGCAGCCCTTCTCATCTGCCCCATCGTGACAGCTACTATCCCAGAGGTGACCGGAAAGGTGTGGGCAGCCCCACCAACAAGGTCGGCTCCCCGTCAGGTCCCAGCCATCCTGTGCGTGCTGCAAGCTGACGCTTTGAGGGGAAAATAACACATTCCCTGAAAATAAGCCATAGGGTGTCTTCTTGAGGAAAAATAAATATAAGACCCTGTCTTCTTTTCAGGGAAACACGGTAAATAGCAGCCACTTCCCAGTCTTACCTTAGCTACTGTGAAGATAACGACCATGAAAGGCAACGCTTAGTTGAGTGCTAAGTGTGTGGTGGGGGCCACCAGAGCAATGTTCTGGGATGTGGCTTGGAAAGGGTGCAGGGGACAACAGGCAGGTTTCATTTAGGGGGTTAAGAACAGAGTGGATGAATTTACAGCAGTTTTAACAGTATATGTCCCTGGAGTGACTTTTTCAAAAGCCTGTGCTACAGCCATGTGCCTGAGTGGCCATCAGCTTGAGAATGAGCTTCAGAATCCAAGTGGGAGGACACATCAGGACTTTCTAGGAACTGCTTATGTCCTAAAAGCTCCAGTCCTAAAATACCCCAATTTCAACCTCCTGCTGTTCTTTTCCATTCCCTCATGGACCTGCCTGACATCTAATATCTCCCTGTTCTTCCCGAAACTCCACATTGCTCAATAGTCAGCTCTGGGGTCTTTCTTTTTTCCCCTCTACACTCTTTCCCATGAAAGGGCCCATTTATTCCCAGACTATCACATGCTTCTGATTTCAGGCTCTATACCTCCGCTAAGGAGTCAAATAACTTGCGCAGGGCGTCATGGCTAACGAGTAACAACAGAACCAAGACTGTGAACTCCGGAGCTCCGCTGCAGAGTCCGCAGGTCTGACACAGGTCTGTGGGGACAGTCTACCTCTGCACACCCCTCTCCGGCTGTCCCCTGTGAACTCCTGTGTGGACCCCTGGCCTCTTCTCCACTCCGGCCCAGCCTTCCTCCCCACTCTGAATCCCCACCCGCTCTTCGTTCGTTGCAGACAAGCCACCCAACAGCAACATCCTAGCATTACATGCCTTTAGCCTTTCTTGTCATCAACTCACTATTCCAGGCATCCAAACCCTCTACTCCACCGTCATCAGTCACACTTGCTCCAGAGCTGCTCCTTCTGAAATCTTTCTTTCTTTCTTTTTTTTAAGAGACTGAGTCTCACTCTATCACTCAGGCTGGAGTGCAGTGGCATCATCATAGCTCACTGCACCTCTAACTCCTGGGCCCAAGTGATCCTCCCACCTCAGCCTCCCAAGTAGCTGGGACTACAGGTTCGCCTCACCACACCCAGGTAATTTTTTTTTTTTTTTTTTGTAGAGACAGGGTCTTGGGATGTTGCCCAGGCTTGTCTCAAACTCCTGGGCTCAATGTGATCTTTCCTCCTTAGCCTAGCGAAGTGCTAGGATTACCCATGTGAGCCATCCCCCCAGGCCTCTTTCTGAAATCTTAAACTTCTCTATTCTACCTGTGACCACAGCCTGCCCTTTACTATCTTGCATCTCTACATCTACTTTCTCCGCTCACATTCGGCCCTTCCTATCTTCACCCATCCCTTATCCGCCCCTGACCACTCTTTCAATTAACACTTTTTTTTCTTTCTACTAAATGATCTGTTTATTTAGCACACTTGTGGCATTTTTAGGAAGAGTGACAGCAAATTGATTCATAATTATCATACATTCTCCTTGATATCCTTGCCAGATCTTTGACATTTTTCTTCTTGTGTTGCCTGGTAAGATGCTTCATAAATAATAAATGCTCTGTAGTTTTCTTAAGGTGATAATCATGATGATATGATGATGAAGATGACAATGCTTTAATTGGCCAACTTCTTAATTCATTTCCCTTAAACATGTTTTAGACCTCAATCTTCATGAACTACTTTGACAGCCAATGTTCAGCAGGGGAAGGAATGGGAATCCGGATCCCTGGGCACTGGGGAATCTGGATTCCGTGCTTGGTTAACAGCCTGGATCCATCCAAATGACGTCTCTTGGTTCCCTCATGTGTAAAGTGAAGGGGTGGATTGTAAAGCAATGGACACCAACTGCGATGCCTATAGGTGTCAGGAGGCACACTGAATGAGTGGAGCCCACCAAATTACCATTCTTTTTTCCTATGTTTTTGGCTTTTCCTTCTTATTGGCTCTTTCTACTTAGCATCTAATTATGCTCGTCTTTCCTGTAATAGTATAACATACCTCCCTCCACCTTGTGTCTTCCTCTAGTTATCATTTTATCATCACCTTATTGATTTTAATAAGTAGTCTATAATCCCTGGACTTTTCCATTCTTCATCTTTTCTTTAACCTACAGAAATCTGCCTTGCCTCATTATCCCTCTGCTGAGGTCATCAATGCCCACGTAGGATTAACTTCTCCCTATAGTCTTTCACACATTAACTGCCATGTGAGTTGTATTTAACTCACGCTAGTTTTGAGCCCAGGGCCTCATGAAGCATATGTAACTCACACGTCTCTTCACCTTGGGAGCCGAGTGGTGCGTAGGCAACTCCCGCTGCCACACCGTAGCGTACATGTGACATGATGGGTGACCCCCTGGGCAAAACCCTGCAGTTGGCTTGTGACACTTATTGACGTTCCTATTGTTACAATTAATATCGACAATTTAATGGCACATAACTCAAGCACAGAAAACAATAAAAAATAACAAAATTTTCATTAAATTATAAAGGATCGTTTTGTTTTCAAAGTTTTTATTCTATTTTTGTAATAAAACACCATGGCCCCAAGGAAAATTTTTTTCTTTCTAGTGTGGCAGTCAATGGTGTTAAGCATGCTAACCAGTGCCTCTATGGGGAGGCAAAACAGGGAAAGGAAGAAAGACAGTACAGGGTGTGCGGATGAGCAGGTCGGGCACTTTTGTTCAATTCCACCAAGGAACCTCTGGGAGACCATGGACTGTACTTCCTAGTTGTTCCACCTAAGGAATAATGAGCTGGGATATTTATCTACTCTCGGGAAGGCAAAACTTTCTGTACTCTCTTAGGTTCAGTGTCTGGGGGCCTGCAAATTTAACTGACAACAGAAGAAAAAAATCAAAGTTTATTCGCATGCACATGGGACCAAACAGAAGAAGCAACTCCCTAAATAGGTAAAGATGAGGATTTCTATACCTAACTTACTAAGGAAGAGGGAGGGAAGCAAAAAAGACTTCTGTGGAAAGAACAAATGGGTTTCCAGGGGAACAAATGGGAGATAAGAAGTTGGTGATAAGGTTGTTTATGCAGGCGCTAGTGTTCTTCTCCATTTTCATTTCATGGGCATAAACCCCTAGAGGATGTATGGCATCCTCACCTCCAGGGTGTCTGCTTTAGTGAAATAAAGGAAGCTCCGAGAAGGCTTCTTTCTGCATTTGTTGCATTTGTTGAATCTTAAATATCTTCGGTTTAAAATAATCCTCATATCAACTGTAGAAGTCTGAGTGGATCCCCACACTGCCATGTCCCTATTACTGGTAGGTTGAGGGCTCTTCCTGGAGGTGTTAACTCCTTTGTCATTCAGGCCTGCCTCTATTGCTGGCCTGATTGCTCCTTCTGCTGGAAAAGGACCTTAGGCAGAGAGTCCAGGTACAGATGCTTAGTGCCAAGGGGATATAGGCTATCACTAATTTCCTTCAGATTGTTCTCTTCTTCTACCTGCTTTTTTAATGTTGGTATCCCCAAGGTCCTATCCTTCCACCTCTGCTTTTCATACTCTTCACTGTTGATAAGGTGACTATATCAACTTTCACAGTGTCAGTTACCTAATACTCTGATGTCACTCAAACTTATATCCTTTCCCTTCTCATCTCCCTTAAGGTCTAGACCTGAACATATAATACAACTATCCATTGATCATCTCACCTTGGATTGTCCACTGCAAACTCAACACAAGAAAAATTGGGTTTATAGTCCCCCAAATCCTGCTTCTCTGCTATTATTCCCTCTATTTTCTCACTTTTCTAGAAATCCATTATTCTTATTGCTGCCAGGGATTTTTCTAAAATACCTACCCTACGATATGGCCAGACACTGTTTTAGGTGATGAGGATACAGCAGTGAACAAGACAAACAAGATTCCTGCTTTCATGAGACTGAGTTCTACAAGTAAATATATAAATAAACGAGAAAGAAGAAAACTATCAGTGATAAGTTCCATGCAGAGACCAGGGAGCTGCTTTTGATTGGGAGGTCAGGAAAGGCCTTGCTGAAAAGAAGACGCTGAAGCTCAGGGCTGAATGACACAAAGAAGACGTCCAAGCAAAGATCAGGGGGAAAGTCTTCTAGACAGAGGGACCGTGTCACTCCCCAGATGAAAATCCTTCAGTGCTTCTCAAAGTCCTCAGGATATAAGTCCAAAATTCTTAGCACAGCAGAGAAGGTCTTCAGCATCTGGCCAGTTGCCTTTCTCTCCAGCTTCCTTACATGGCATGACATTAATGTGTTTAATGCTCACAAGAACCTTGTAAGATAACACCCAGGCTGGCTGAGTTCCCCTAATGGTCTCTTTCATCTTTGTACTGCCAGTGAAATAACAGTTGGCTCACTAAATGTTCATTAAACGAGCAAGGTGTTGGGCAAAAGAGATAGATGTTCAACAGCTGTACAAGTCTAGGCCAGTGCTGTCCAGCAGACATATAAGGCAAACCACATCTGTAATTGAAAGTTTTCTCATAGCTACGTTAGGAAAGTAAAAGCAACAGATGAAATTGTCATAACATTTTATTTAAGCAAATATATTCAAAATATTATCAGTTTAACATGTGATTCATATAAAATTATTAATATTTTACATTTTCTTTTCATTCTCAATCCTCGAAATCCCCTGTGTGTATCTCACATTTACATCACCTCTCTCAGTTTGGACTAGCCACATTTTGTCAGTGCTCGTGGTCACCTCCTCAGCAACCACCAAAAACAGCCTGGCCATTCACCTCCAACCACCTCCCCTATTTTCTCTTCTTGGCGTCGCTTACCAGTACTTCCAATTACCTTATTTGCTAGCGGGTCTTTTGTGATTCCCCAGCACACAAGCCCCTCAAGGCCTGGGCTAACTTGGAACGGTGCCTGGCACGAGCAGGCACTCAATAATCGCTCCATGTGCAGCGCGCGACCGCAGGCCCCTGGCCCTGCTCCCACCGCGGGGCGGCCCCTCGCCCTGCCTCCCCAGGCCCACCCCTTCCCACCCTTCCGCAGGCCCGTCCCGGGATGCTGGCTGGAAACCGAGGACGTGACGGGGAGGAGCCAGGCCGCCCGCTCCCCGCGCCGCGCGCTCAGGGCCCGGCCGCCGCCATGGCGGAGCCCACGGTGTGCTCCTTCCTCACCAAGGTGCTGTGCGCCAACGGCGGCCGCATGTTCCTGCAGGACCTGCGCGGCCACGTGGAGCTGTCGGAGGCCAAGCTGCGGGACGTGCTGCAGCGGGCCGGGCCCGACCGCTTCCTGCTGCAGGAGGTGGAGATGAGGGAGGGCCTCTGGGACGCCGAGGCCGAGGCGGCGGCCGGCGCGGGCGGCGCGGGCGGGAGCGGGGGCGCGACGGCCTGCAGGGTGGTGGCCGTGTCCTCCGCGCGCCTCTGCGCCCGCTACCAGCGCGGCGAGTGCCGGGCCTGCGACCAGCTGCACCTCTGTCGCCGGCACATGCTGGGCAAGTGCCCGCACCGGGACTGCTGGTGAGCGGGCGGCGGGCGGCGGGCGGGTGAGCGGGCGGGCGGGCGGGAGGGCGACGGCGCGGTCAGGGCGCGCGGGCCGCGGGCCTGGCCTCTCGCCGAGGGCGGGAGCGACGAGGGATAAGAAGGGGGGTCGCGCGTCCGGGCTCCCGCCGCCCCCCCGCGCTCTCTGCCACAGGCGGAACGAGGCCGGAGGTCCCCTCCCCACCGCCCCCCCCCCCACCAGCCAAAAAAGCCCCGGATCCACCACACCGCGGCCGGTTAAATCCGGCTTGGGACGTTTGAGTTCACTCACACCCGTGGTATTTCGGGGACATCTGAGGATCCCATGAGATCTGTGGACCCTTAGCGGGCGACTGCCCGTTTCCACATAACCACACGGTTCTCCCGAAGCGGGTCTGTGCCCGCTGGGTTTAACAACCCTGAGCTAGGCTGACCCCCTGGGAAACTGAGGGCTGGATGGTTTGGGCGAGGTCTTGGGGCTGGTGACTGCCAGGCTGGGGTGTGAGGCTGCCTCCGGACTTGCCTGCTGTGCTCCACATCGTCCTTGGCTGAGTCTAGCCACACACACGGACACACACACAAAGTGGGGCTGGGCTCGGGCACTTTCTTTTTTCCGCTTTTTTGGACTGTCGGGGTGCACAGCTGTTGGGAGTAGAGAGAAGGACAAGTGCAGTCACCTACAGCCAAATGCCATGCTCAAGGCCGTGACTGGGGGAGGGGTGTCCTTGGCTTTAAGCAGCCTCACTGAAAATGACCCTGAGGGGAGTTGCTACAACCTTACTTTCTTATTATTTATCAGTGCCTGTTAGGCTATAGCATCTGTTGAAAGCTGCCCAAGGCGAGGAATTTGACAGACTGGCCCTTCACCTGGGTTTCTGACCTAGAGCTTTGTTCTCCTAGGTCTACCTGTACCCTCTCCCATGATATCCACACACCTGTCAACATCCAAGTGCTGAAAAACCACGTACTGTTTGGCCTCAATGAAGCCCAGCTTCGGATCTTGCTTTTGCAGAATGACCCCTGCCTTTTACCAGAGGTGAGTTACCAAGGAGTCACCCTCATATTGTCACATTCGTTACAAGTATTGTTCCCTATATACCTTTTTGGCTTTTGATTGCTGCATCAACATGATTCAGTTTCAAATACTTAAAAAGTACCTGTTGCTGTTATGGCGAAATTACCGTGTTTGTTTCAGTTTAGCAATACACAAAGAATTTTTTAATTCAAAATAGTGGGAATGCCAAGAGAAAATATTATAAGAGCACCTATTAAAAGCAGAATTTGCTAATCTAGCACAAAGATTCTATCGTAGACACTCCCACTTTGCCAGAAGAGGGTCAGAGAGAAAGGACGATGTTGGGAAGACAGAGGGCAGTTCTTAATTGTGGCCTGATTTTAACTATAAGGTATTTCAGAGTGTAGAAGGGAAGAAGGTCACAAGGCTGGAGGTATGAGCTTTGGTGCAGATGGCAGAGGCCACCCTCGAGGCAGCAGAATCTGTACCCAGGAGGCAGTCTTGAAGTTGGTCTTGGGAGCCAGCAGGATTCTTCCTGACATCATCTCCTTTTTCATTCCTTAAGCTCTGAAGCCAGGTCTGGTATGTCATGGTTGTGAGCCAAATGCATTCCCACTAGCTATGTTGCTGAAAGTAGATCCAAGCAGCAGCTGGTACAGGTTCTTGGCAGGGAGGGTGAGGAGGATGGCAGCAGCTCTCAGGCTGGGTCCAGTCCTTTCTCAGAGAGAAGGGGTAGTGCAACTGCCATTTGCCTTTTATTTTTATTATTGTTTTTTTAGAGATGGGGTCTCTGTCACCCAGGCTAGAGTGCAGTGATGCCATCATAGCTCACTATAGCCTCGAACTCCTGGGTTTAAGTAATCCTCCTGCCTCAGCCTCCCAAGCAGCTGAGACTATAGGCATGCACCACCATGCCCTTGCCTTTTAATTTTATAGTACTCTTTGATTTATTGAAGTTTTAATGTTTTTATGTTGTCAAACCTATTGAATCTTTTATTTTGTTGCTTCTACTTGGATAGCCCAGGCCCAGGCTCATCTTGTCCTCTTAGACTACTTCAGTGTTCTGTGAGCAGCCAGTAGGTTGGCTGCACTTATGACAGGAGCCCACCCCTGGCCCCATCAACTGGGACTGGAGGTGTGTGCCATGTGGCCCAAAACATGGCCACACAGATAGAAACATGGCCACACGGACAGGCACAGTGGATGAGACAAGAATGGTGCCTCACGTCTCTTGTATGTAAATGCCTGATGATTCCTTTCACCACTCTCCCAAAGATACAGTTCATAATACAGACATACTACCCACCAAAAAAAGATATTAGGAGATAATTTTGTAAAATTTTGTAAAATTTGAAAACTTATATGAAATGGACAAATTTCTAGAAAAATACAGCTCATTAAAATTGATTGTAGAAGAAATAGAAAGCCAGAATAGTCTTATAATTTTTTTTTTAAATAAAAACATTAAACAAACAATTAGCTAGGTATGGTGGCAGGAACCTGTAGTCCCAGTTACTCCAAAGGCTGACACAGGAGGATCACTTGAGCCTAGCAGTTTGAGGTATGATGAGACCACTGCACTCCAGCCTGGGCAAGAGAATGAGACCCTTTCTCTAAAAAAATAAACAAACAACGACAACAAAAACCAATTAAATTCCAAAGCATTAGTTAAAAGTATTCTACAAGAAAACATTGGGTGTATTTGGTTTTATTGCTGGGTTTAATCACATGTTTTCTTTATTAAAATATAATTGACAAAGTTATATTAATATTTTTGTGTACAATGTGGTATTTTGATATATATTTACATTGTGAAATGATTACCACAATTAGGCTAATCAATGTATTAGTATCTATAATCTTACATAGTTTTTTTTGGTATGGAGAGGACATTTAAGATCTACTCTCGTAGCAATTTTCAAGTACACGACATGTTATTATTAACTACAGTCATTATGCTGTAAATAGATTTCCAGAACTTATTCATCTTGTCTAACTGAAACTTTGTGCCCTCTGACCTATATCTCCCCATTCTACCCTTGAGGCAGTTTATTCTAATTTTTATACTAAGTCTAGGATCTATTTTCCTTGATCTCCTTCTTGAACCAGTATCACACTAATAAAACAGTTTATAATATAGTTTTGTTGTTTTTTGAGATAGGGTCTTGCCCGGTTCCCCAGGCTAGAGTGTAGTGCTGTCATCATAGCTCACTGCAACCCCAAACTCCTGGGCTTAAGCGATCCTCTTGCCTCAGCCTTCCCAGTTGCTGGGACTATGAGCACGCCCCACTACACCCAGCTAATTTTTTTCTGTCTTTTGTAGAGATGGGGGTCTTGCTGTGTTGCTCAGGCTGGTCTTGAACTCCTGGCCTCAAGCAATCCTCCTGTCTCAGCCTCCCAAAGTGCTGGAATTACAGATGTGAGCCATTGTACCCAGCATATATGATAATTGAAGTCTCTATGCCCATTACTTTCCTTTTTCTTTTTTTACAATTTTTTTTGAGGCAGAGTCTCACTCTGTTGCCGGGCTAGAGTACCATGGCATCAGCCTAGCTCACAGCAACCTCAAACTCCTGGGCTCAAGCAATCCTCCTGCCTCAGCCTCCCGAGTAGCTGGGACTACAGGCATGCGCTACCATGCCTGGCTAATTTTTTTTTCTATATATTTTTAGTTGTCTGACTAAGTTCTTTCTGTTTTTAGTAGAGATGGGGTCTTGCTCTTGCTCAAACTGGTCTCAAACTCCTGACCTTGATCGATCCTCCTGCCTCAACCTCCCAGAGTGCTAGGATTACAGGCATGAGCAACTGTGCCCGGCCTACTTTTCTTTTTCATTTTTTTTAATTTAATCAATTCTTGTTTCCTTTTTCAGATAAACTTTAGAATTATTTACATTTCTAAAACTATTTTATAGGAATTCTTTCAAGGGGGTAGGAATTACATTAAAATTGTGATTTCATTTTAGAAAATTGGCACCACAAATTAGAATGCTTTTTTGTTTTAAACCAGATCATCTGTCTCCAGTAGCATTTCCCACATTTTTGATTTGACTGATTACGGCCTTATCATTTAACACCCTTTATCCCTTGAATTTTCTGTAAACTGATAGTTAGATCTGGAGGTTTGATCGGGTTTAGGATTGATTTTATAACAAGACTCTTTTTTTTTCTTTTTAATATGTGATGCATGTTAGAGTGACTAACCATCCCCATTTACCTGGGACGGAGGGGTGTCCTGGGATGTCAGACTCCTGTGGTCAAACCTGGACAGTTGTATCTCCTGTTGCATCACATCAGGAGGGTGTAATGTCTTGTGGTCTTTTTGTGCATGTGTGGTTCAGACTGACGGGTGGCTTCAGGATTGCTAGCCTGATCATCATTAGAAAGCTCCCATCAGTGTGGTCTTGGTTTGTCTGGGACAGACCCACTTTTCATTAGTCATCTCAGTGTAGCTATTAATAGTGCTCGCTTGCACTCTAAAAGATGCTCTTGTCTGGATCTCAAATTATGTGTTTGTGTTACCTGTCAAGGTTGGTTTCCCTGAAAGCAGAGCCTAAGGTGGAGACTCAGGTGCATGTGATTTATTGAGGGCTGGCTTTTCGGGAAAACTGGGAGAGAGGGAAGCAGGATATAGGGAAGGAAAAGCTACAAGCAAGGTAAAGTCCAGCCTTGACTTGATGCGTGGTGGGCTGTGGAACAAAAATTATGCAACGCAAGGGGGCCAGCCTTTTGAATCTCCACCTAAGTCACTCAGTGGCTATACGCTTTGGGGAGGAGGGCAGGTCAGCTGAGCGTCTAAGGTGTCTAAGGTAAGAGGGGCGTCTGTGAGTTGGTAGCAGCAAACACTGACAGCGGCTGGGGCACGCTCCGCACTGTCACACTCCCCGTCAGGCATTCACCCCAAAATTTCAACAGCCATCGATGATTAGAGGATGCTATTTAATCTTCATTTTAGCTAGGGAAGCTGTAAAAGATACAGTGGAAACTAATATTTCAAGTGTTGCCTCTTTTCTGTACCAGGTCTGTTTGCTCTACAACAAAGGTGAAGCCCTCTATGGGTACTGCAACCTCAAGGACAAATGCAACAAGTTTCACGTGTGCAAAGCCTTTGTCAGGGGAGAGTGCAAACTTCAGACCTGCAAACGATCCCATCAGCTCATTCATGCTACAGCCTTGAAGTTGCTGCAGGACCAAGGACTGAATATCCCAAGTGTTGTTAATTTTCAGATAATCTCTACCTACAAGCATATGAAGTTGCACAAGATGCTTGAAAATAAAGGTAGGGGTATCAGAGGTAGACAAAACACTGTCAATGAATGATATAGTTTTGAGGTTCTTCACTGTAAAGAAATAAGAACAGTGAGAACAGTCACATGAAAGTGAGTGTGGGGAAAAATCACTTCATATGTTAATCGTGGCATTGTCCTTGGGAAAGCTTAGAGCAGTCAGCATCTTAGGATGTAGAACTGCCATTCGAACCAAAAGGAGGAAGGGAAGTTTATTTTCATCCCTGCCACTGCCAGCTAATAGAATCTGCCCAAGTGTTTGAACAGCGTAGCTCCTTGGTAAGTTGGGGGTCAGGAAGCTGGAAGAACACTCTTAACAGGTTGGTTATGAAAAAGAGGAGGAAGATGGGCCGTTGACTGGAAAAGCAAGGATAACGTAGAGATGGCTTCCTTTTATTAAATGCAATTAAAGGTTTTCCTTTTATTAATTTTTTAAGTAATTTTAACCATATTACAGGAGTATTTGGAAAATACTCTAGAAATAAAAATTGCACATGATTCTGCTCACTCTAATCTACAATACTCATTAACATTTTATAATAGGCCTTTCAGTTTTGTTATATGCAACTACTAATCCAATTGTGCTCAAAGTACACATTAGTATTTTACATTTTCACTTTATACATCATTATAAATATCTTCCCATATTGCTGCATAGTCTCTTGAACATTTTAAGAAGTCTACGAAGTATGGTTGGGTGTTCTTTTAATTTCAATGCATTCACGTTCCTTATTCTATTAGATTTGTTTGTAGCTGAAAGTCAGTGGATGGTGGGCTTAGAATTACTGTTGGGAAACCACGTTACCAGAGACAGAGTCTCTAAGCTTTTAACACAGAGTTTTCATATGTTTAGATGTTAGTGTCAGACTTAATGAGTTTGCAGATAGGGAGGCTTTGCATAGACCAGTGTTAGAGGCTGTCCAGGGAACCCTGTGTGGTGGCAGGGACCTTCTACTCTATGCTATGTCCAGGGTCTGTCATTATCTTCATCTGGTCTTGTTTAGTGAGTCTCTCCTAACTATGAAATAGTGACTTTCTGCTTGCTATCGATATACACACATACGCACACACACATATATATCTCAATCTCTCTTGCTCTCTCCATATACATATATGAGTATACACACACACATAATTTTTTTAATCCAGAGGACATGAACTCTCCAAATCCAGGGTGTTGGGAGTCTTGTCTGAGGTCTGGTTAGGCTGGGTTATTGCTCCCAACATAAAATGAAACTTGGGGTGCCTTAGGAAAACTTATCCCTTTCTTCTTCTTTTTAGATAACTCGGCGTCTGCAGCTGAGCACTCACAGGGCCTCGAGAAACCAGGTGCGCACGCAGCTGGGGCTGCAGATGCCAGCCCTCTGGCTTCTGCCCCTGCTCAGGCAGCCAAGAAGCCCTGCCCAGGTAAACCTTAAAGAGGGTCAGTGAACTAAGAAGAAGCTTGTCCAGCTTGGAAGATCTGAAAACAAGACTTCTTTTGAGCTTTAATTTGTAACCATTCATTCCTTTAATCATTTATTCATAGTGGTCGTAATATCTACCTCACAGCGTGTTGTGAGAAGGAGATGGGAAGGGAACAAATGTCAGACTTGGAGGATAACGTTGGGGTTGATTTTGGACCTTGAGCTGGCAAAGGGAGGGGAAAGCTGAGTGCAGATGGGGTCAGTCCAGAGCAAGTCCCTGACATGGCAGCTTCCACCTGCAGGTCTGAGCGCTTGCCCCAGACTGGGCGGATAGGGCTTTTCAGGGGAGTTTTTCCTGACTTCTGTGGTCCAGCCAGTGGTTTTCTATATACCCATAAATACAGTTTACATAGTGGTAATCTAGAGAATGTATACTTTGTACGCATTTTTTTTACTTAATGTTTCATAAGCATCTTTCCATATTTATTCACATTATCATATATAATCATTTTTTTGCACAGATACATTAATATATCAGTATATTTAACTACTTATTCTGGGATATTTCAGTTCTTTCTAACAAAGTTTGAATATAATTCATTTCTTAAAATCTGTACAATATTGAATTTTTAAAGCTATTCTTTATGTTTGCTTAGCTTATAGGTGCTAAATGATATTGTCTTCTGCATTTTTTAAAAATACATATGTGAGCAAGTAATTTTCTGTGTATCTGCTTTCCGTATGTCTTTGTCATTTTATACATGGCCTTTTATTAATGGGGACCTTCTGTATGCAGATGTGGGTGGCCTTTAATGAGGCTCCTTAATTTTCATAAGAGGATATCAGCCATACTGTGCTCAGAGGATATCCAATTTCTATAGATCCATCTCAGCTGACACAACAGAGCATATAACCTTTGGGTTCTCACCAGAGATTTCTACCTCACTCTATCTACTTTTCATCTCTCATTGAACTTTTTTTTTTTTTTTTTTGAGACCGAGTCTCACTCCCGTTGCCTTGGCTCGAGTGCTGTGGCGTCAGCCTAACTCACAGCAACCTCAAACTCCTGGGCTCAAGTGATCCTCCTGCCTCAGACTCCGGAGTAGCTGGGACTACAGGCATGTGCCACCATGCCCGGCTAATTTTTTATATATACATTTTTAGTTGTCCAGATAATTTCTTTCTATTTTTTTTAGTAGAGATGGGTTCTCCCTCTTGCTCAGGCTGGTGTTGAACTCCTGAGCTCAAACAATCTGCCCACCTCGGCCTCCAGAGTGCTAGGATTACAGGTGTGAGCCACCGCGCCCGGCCTCTCATTGAACTTTTACCAAAGCCCAAATGCTACAATTTGAAGGATGTGTGGTTTTTCCGTTCCTCTATATTGAATGCATCTTTCCGTGGATCAGGATGGACCGCTAGAAGTCCGTGTACCTTGCCCATTTCGTGTGGACTCTCCCCTGTCTCCCTTCTCTCCTCCCCTCTGCTCTCCACCCACCCATCGTGATATTTTCTTGTTTGTTTTCTTCAAGGAGTACCACAAGAAAGCAGCTTTATGGAATCCTTTGCTCTGCTTATTGTAGTAATATTCCCAAATGTCATGGTATAAAGTGTTTGTTTTTTTAAAATTTAACTGTCCCGCAGTAACACCACATTTGAGAAATAGGGACAATGTAATGAGTTTTCATAAAACTACATTAATTTGGAAAAGTTTTTTTTAAAAATCATGAAATGCTATCTTTTTGATTGGGGAGAATGCAAAAATGACCTTTTTAAAGTGGAAAATTGCTGTGTTTTCTCGAAACGAACAATAGCAGTCATGTAACTTGTGTTAATCTTTTTACTTTGGTTGTCAACAGTAGTATTTCTGAACGCCCTTATTTTCTGCATATTTTATTTCTTTTTTTCTAGCTCTGATTTCTCCTGGTGCTAATTTTTAAAGAAATATTTTTGCATTTAATTATTATTATTATTTACACTTTATCATTTTACTATGTATATTTTTGTAGTAAGCCATCTTGTTTGTTTGTTTGTTTATTTTGTAGTAAGCCATCTTAAATCCTCAATGGAAACAGAGCAGGGTATAAATCCGTACCCCTTACATTGAGAGACCTGGCGGAGGTTCACATTTTTTGTGTTCTTTTTATGTATCTTACAATTATGCTTTTATATATGAAGTTACTGACCCTCTGTAATCTTGGTTACAGTATTTTATTCAATTCTATAATATTCCATTTTAATCTTAGTTCTGTTGGTATTCATTCTGTAAAAATATTTTACATAATTATACCTGTCTATCTTATTTTCGTCTCAGGATTCAGCTGTTAGAGAGTTTTCATCACATTACAGCTGGACATGAGTTTTCTTTGGTAATTTATTGGTGCTTATGAGGTAAAGCCACATGTCTGTAGACTCCACAAATTCAACACATCCTAAATTGAATTATTCATTTTCCTCCAGTCTTGTTCTTCCTTTTATTTCCTTATTTTTTAATGTCATTGCCATCTATCTACCTAATGACATAAACCAAAAAACTGCAAATTTTCCTGTACTGTTCTTGTTCCTCGTATCACATTCCTCCTCAAAAACCTCTCGATGTTTATCCCCCTCTGCCCTTTTCTTTCCCTCCCCTACACACTGCCTGGTTTCAAACCGTTCTCACCGCCCGCGTGTATTTCAAGGATGCAGAACTCAGCGGTTTTCAAGTTGCGTTGTGGGAGTTTTTGTAGGAGGTGCCAGGTTTATTGTAGGAGGTGCCCGGTCCCACTTCAGTGATGGTAGCCCTGTTTTAATTTTTAACATAATAGAATTTTGTGGATTTCACTGGTCTCCTGACCACTCTTCTCCTGCTTTCCATTTGGCTGCCTGGTTGAGCGTTTGAAAACAGACCTAATGGTATTGTTCTTTTTTTGGCCAAAACCTCCATTGATCCCCATCACGTAGGGTGGAAGTCACAAACTCAGATGCTTTCGAGGACCGGAAGGGTGACTTAAAAGTTTGGAGAGGACTGGATGCCAAAGGAATGGGACAAGTGGAAGGAAGTGCTGTGGCAATTGGTCCCATCTGAATGGGGCGCCTGCCTCTGGTTTCTGTGTAGGAAGGTGGGCCCCGTTTCTCATATTGTCCAGTTTTTTTAAAAAGAAGCCAGAAATCTAGATTTTTATGAGAGATTTTCTGATTTTTATTCATAAATATAGGGACTTTTGAGTTTTTGAGATGCAAGCCAATCTTGTAGGTACTTGACCTGCTTCAAATTTTGGGGATGTGCCTTTTTGCCTTGTGATTCTCTGTATTTGCAAAGGATGTTCCCTCTTCACAAGTGCCTTTCCTTCTTCCTTCCACCTGCTTCAAAACCTGCCAAAATTCGATTCTTCAAAATGCCAGGTTGGCCTTTCCTGACCTCAAGAGAGGCAGCTCTTGCAGCATTCTTAGAGTGCTGGCATTGTACTTAGTACATTGCATCGCAGTGCTTTGTGTTTTTATTCCCTGGTTTTGAGCAAAAACATTATTTATTCTTCTTGGTAATTCTAACACTTGGTAGTTAAGACATATTTTTTGCCGTATAATGAATTAAACATTATTTGAGTCTGTTGAATCAGTATATTGGTCTCCATTGTTCTTTCCTCTTCTCCCACTTATATTTTTCTAATATTCAAAAATGTTTTTCTCCCTAAGAAATGTGTTATATAAGCTAATCAATTTGAATTGTCTGTGTCTAAAATTAACTCTTTAAGGCTTACGTTTATGATACTAAATCTTTCCATCGAGTGATTAAGTTATTGTCATGTTTCTTTTTTTTTTTTTTTGAAACAGAATCTCACTCTGTTGCCTGGGCTAGAGGCGTTAGCCTAGCTCACAGCAACCTCAAACTCCTCAATCCTTCTGCCTCAGCCTCCTGAGTAGCTGGGACTACAGGCATGTGCCACCATGCCCAGCTAATTTTTTCTATATATTTTTAGTAGTCCAGCTAATTTCTTTCTTTGGGTAGAGACAAGGTCTCACTCTTTCTCAGGCTGGTCTCCAATTCCTGAGCTCAAACAATCCTCCTACCTTGGGCTCCCAGAGTGCTAGGATTACAGGCGTGCACTACCGAGCCCAGCCTATTGTCATGTTTCTTGATTTCTTTCATTATACTTTGTTCTAGTTTTGTTTAGGTCTTATATATACCTTATTAAATCAGTTATTTCTTGGGTGTTTTATGTCTGTATTGCTACTCAGCATGGGAGTCTCTGTCATTAGAAAACTGTTAATTTAAAAAATATTTATCTTTTAATGAATTGTCTTTGTTCTAACAGTTATAGGTGGCCCATTTGTTTTTTCCAACTATAAAATGATAGTTGAAAAAATACTTATTTTCTTTCTGTATTTTGTTTTAGCATTTAATAAAAATTATGGAAAGTTTTTTTTATATTTCTTCATTAAATATGAAGTTAATTGTTGGTTTTAAACAAATGTTCTTTATTTGGATAAGAGAAATAACATCTCTTCTTGTTTGTTAGAAGCTAAAGCCTTGATAAAAAGAATTGGTATCTTTTGATATAATCCTTTATCATTTAAATCACCTAATATGATTATGCTTAAGGTTTTCATTATATTATTATATTAAAACATCCTTAAATTCCTGAGATAAACTCTACCTGATTATGGTATATGTTACTTTAATGTATTAGTTTTCCTATTTGCTATATAGCTATCCATTCATAAATAAAATTCATTTATATATTATGTGTGTGTATAGTAATTTCCTTGTTATTTTTATTGGCATATGGTCAAAGTATAAATTTATTTTAAGTATTCTTTGGAGTTTTTGTAAATAGATTTGTAGTGTCTTTTTTTTTTTTTTTGAGGCAGGGTCTTGCTTTGTTGCCGAGACTAGAGTGTAGTAGTGTCACCGTAGCTCACTGCAGCCTCAAACTCCTAGGCTCTGGTGATTCTCCTGCCTCAGCCTCCTGAGTAGCTGGGACTACAGGTGCACGCTAATACATACCCAGCTAATTTCTCTATTTTTTGTAGATACAGGGTCTCAGTGTGTTGTTTAGGCTGGTCTTAAACTTTTAGCTTCAAGAGATCCTCCTGTCTCAGCCTCCCAAAGTGCTTGAATTACTGCATGAGCCACTGCGCCCAGCCTATAATGTCATTTTTATTTAAAAAATAACATATCATTGTAGACTTGAATTACTCTGTTATTATTTAGGAATATTTTTCCAAAATAATTTTTTTGAAAATATAATAATATATCATTGTGGAAATTTGGAGAATACAGGAATGTATTAAGAAGGAAGTAAGGCCGGGCGCGGTGGCTCAAGCCTGTAATCCTAGCTCTCTGGGAGGCCGAAGTGGGCGGATCCTTTGAGCTCAGGAGTTCGAGACCAGCCTGAGCAAGAGCGAGACCCCATCTCCACTATAAATAGAAAGATATTAATTGGCCAACTAATATATATAGAAAAAATTAGCCGGGCATGGAGGCACATGCCTGTAGTCCCAGCTACTTGGGAGGCTGAGGCAAGAGGATCGCTTGAGCCCAGGAGTTTGAGGTTGCTGTGAGCTAGGCTGACGCCATGGCACTCACTCTAGCCTGGGCAATAAAGTGAGACTCTGTCTCAAAAAAAAAAAAAAAAAAAAAGAAGGAAGTAATAATCACCTATGATACTACTGTATAAAGATATTCATTGTTAATACTTTAGGGTATTTTTTTCCAGTCTTTTTTATGCATATATTCCCAAATACTGAGGTTATATTAGACATACAATTTTATATTATGCTGTTTGGGATTGATACTATTTTGTAAGCATTTTTCTACATAATTGAAAGCAATGACAATTACATTTGATGGTTGATTGTATTTTTATGTATTGTTTATTTAATTATAGTTCTGTTGTTGGATATTTATTGTTTGCAATATTTTAGTATATAAATCTTTATCTGAATTTCTGATTATTAGAACAGATTTCTAGATGTGAATATACTGTGCCAGAAGATATGAATATTATAAAGACTCAAAAAGTATTTCAAAATTGTCTTCCAAAATAGCCATACCAGATTACACTCATCATCAGCAAGGGGAATTGCCTGTCTCAGCACACCCTCAATAGCATGTGTTATAAAGCATATTCTGATGAAAGGCGCAGAGCACCTTCTGTTTCCTAAGGGGTTCTTCTGGGCAGGTTTTTAGAAAAATACATTTTAATGATTTCTACTTAATTACACATCCAAGGCTTATATTTTAATCTATTCATTATGCAATAAAGTGATTAAATTATGTATATTTTCTGATGTTTTATCTTTAATGAGATTTCCTTTTTGCTTTACATTTGCATTGTCAGTTTTTTTTTTGTGAACCGATCATGCATTTGCCTTATAAAGGCAATATTTTATTCACTCGGCACCTCATAGGTGCTCATTCTCAGATACTTATCTCCTAGATAAAATTTTCATTTATTCAGGAGAGATACTGCCTCTGTATGGCATACATAGCAAGCTCTCAGTTGAATGAAGAAGTGTCAGCTAACTTGAGTTGACTATGCCTGCTTTCTGTGTAAACTTAGAAAACTTGGAAATGTCTCAGGTAAAACCTTCCTTTTGGCTTATACTCTTCTACAGTGTCATAAAATCAAGCCAGAAAACATGGGCAAATTGTTCTGTTGTCTGGGTGATGGGGACTCTACTCTAGTCCTCCTTTGATAGTATAGCCCACCATTCTCTCCCTCCCTCCAGTTAAGACTCTGAAGAGAGTCCACTGAGTGGCTAGGCCTTCCCAAGTCAAAGATACAGGGACAGTCAGGGCTTATCCATACCATAGAGATGCATCATCAAGGCAGGTTAGGTTATGCTGCAACAGTAACACTCCCAGATCTCATGGCTTACAACAGCAAAGATTTATTTTTCACTTGTGTTCATTATGGTCAGTCTCGCTTCTGTTCCATGTTGTTTCCACTTTGGGACCCAGGTAACTGAAGAGCCCCCATCTGGACCAGTGCTGGTGTCCTAATAGGAGAGACCACAAGCTGGCTCTTCAAGCTTCTACTCTCATTGCATTATTCAAAGCAAGTGGTGTGGCCACCCTGTGTTTGACAAGGTGAGGACATATGATTCTTACAGGGCACTGCAGGTTACATGGCCAAGCTTAATGTCAATGGACAAGGATGATAACGTGCCCTCAAGACGGAGCAGTGAATATTTTTAACATAATACAGTCAACCACAGTAGGAAGCTCAGGTAGCTTTCCTTGTGCTGCCCAAGCAGTTTCCTTTAAGGATGCTGTAGAATTTCTGATACTGGTGTACCTTTATTGCCTCAACCGAGATGTGGCAAACAATGCCAATATGTTGACAATGGAGATCAGGCATAGATGAGAAGCATAGCGGACAAATCCTCTGGAGTGAGGTATGGTCTAGGCTAGGGTGACCAACTGTCCCTGTGTGCCCAGGCGTGAGGCAGGTTCCTGGGGCAGTGTGGGGCACAGCTTAGGCACTCTGCGCTGTGTCATTTCTGCAGCAGCAGAGGCTCCCTGTGGAGCAGGGTAGAGGAGGTAGGTTGATGCACCGTGGAAAGCATTTCTAATCTCTGATTGAATTAGCAAAGCCTGGGAAGAGTGTGTGTATGTTGGGAAAGGAAAAGCTCATAATTTTTTTCATTGTACATAGGAATTTTTAAAATATTCATTTGACTTTAATAACTAGAAAAATGTATTTTTAAGAGTATACTTGATGACCTTAGTAATAATTAAAAACAGTATGCCACTGCCTAAATAATTATAGAAAATCAAATGCAATTTGTTTACTAAAAAAACAAGCAACAACAAAACCAAACAGAATGTCCTAAACAAAGTTACAGAAATAGGGACAAATATACCAACTGTACACTTAGTCTGTTTTTAGTTGCAAGCTGTAGAAAGCAATCCTGGTGTAAGTAAATAAAGGAACTTATCATGAGAATACTGGGTAGTTCACACTCTCTGGAAGAGCTGCAGAAGAAAGCTTGGAGGCTGTGCTGCCAGGAAGCACACCCCAAATTGTGCCTGGGAACCAGTCCATTAAGACACCACTGCTACCCCAGGCACAGGATGCTGCAGCTGGCACTGCCAGCAACAATGATGCTAGATCCCAAAAGCTGAACTGCCACCCACCATCCAAATGGATTCTGTGCAAACTTTGTTTCTCTGGGTTACCAGCTTCTGATTCAAAGTGAGACAGTATCAGGGGGTGGAATCTTTGTCACGTGTCTGTGCCCTAGCTGTAAGGGAGGATGGGAAAGTGCGTATCTGGAATTCCATCTTCTGTAGTGGGAGATAAGGTCAACCTCAAAAAAAGTGATCTTATCAAACATAATGAGGATTTATTATGGTAAGTGCCTACTACGTTCCATTACTTTGGCATCCTAGCATCATTATACACATTATTCCTATTCCTACTTTAAGAAAGAAATAGGGGATCTTCTAAACACTCTTACAATCTTTTTAAATAGGTCAAAGAGAACCAAAACAAACCATATCTTCATATAAATGACTTCAAATATAAAAAAGAATAGTTGAATAGGAAAAATGTTAACAGTATTTACTTCTAGGTAGTGTTTCTTCACACCCTTCTGAACTTTCTAGATTTTCTTCAGTGAGCATGCATTATTTTTATCAGGAAAAAATCTACTCAAACATAACAAAAATGCCCTAAACAAAAGTAGACAAATTATGCCCTATTCTTGACATTCTTCAATCCAACCTGACTTCACCTTGTTGAGACTGATGTCTCCAATGCCATGTTGGAGACTATCCTGTCCTAAGATCTACCTGCATGGCTGATCTATGTCCTAGCGCCCACTTCTCAGGAAAGACGTCACCTATCTCCTGTGGGAATGGATAGTACTTATTCATATGATGAGGCTAATGAGGAAATAGATGCTACCTTCTAAATCACAGGAAATCCAAACTGAAACAGACACGTCCTATGAGGAACCATAATATGGTAGATGGTCAATGCCACCCCACACTGAGGAGGTGGCATTGCCCGTCCTCCACATTGTGGTTCCTTATAGGCATATGTTCCTATTTCTTTATCTTTTTAACTTTTTAAAACAATTTTTTTAGAGACGGGGTCTTGCTCTGTCGCTCAGGCTGGAATGCAGTGGTGTGATCATAGCTCACTGTGACCTCGAACTCCTAGGCTCCAGTGATCCTCCCACCACAGCCTCCTGAGTCACTGAGTCTACAGGAGTGCCACCACACCTGGCTAATTTATTTTATTGTTTAGAGAGTCTTGCACTGGCTGATCATAGCTCACTGCAGCCTCGAACTCCTGGCCTCAAGCAACCCTCCTGGCTTGGCCTCCCAAAGTGCTGGGATTATAGACATGAGCCACTGTGCTGACCATTATGTTCCTATTTCTGGGTAAGAAAATAGGGCAGGGACAGCTGGCAGGTGGCAGATCAAGATCTGAGCTTCCTGAGACACCATCTTCCTTGTCCCCACTGAGTGCCAGTGCTTCACCACCAGAAGGACTTCATTGTGGACCCATGTGCCAGCCCCTTCTCTCCCAGCTTTGTGGTAAACATTCTCATCCAGCCCCTGCCTTGAACCCCCACATGCACCAGCCCCTGCCATTCAGCTTCTCCAGGTTTCCATTTCCAAGGACTTCCTAACCACCTTGTCCCTGACTGTTTACATACTGGTCCACCTGCCCTGCCCCTCCTTCTATGGCAAGAAGGAAAATATTAGCTGAATTTTGAGGCAAACTGCTGCTGCTACACGTTCTCCAGATAAGAGAGTAGGTTTGTCCATCTCTCACCGCTTCACATCAGAGTTTGTGAATAGCAAAAGCTGGCACTTCTCCCATTGGGAACGTGTTCACCATTGCCTTGACTCTCCTCTCAGCTCGGATGAAGACAGTTGTTCCAGCTCCGTGGGCTGCACCAAGCTAGGTCAACCCTCCTGAGGGGATGAGTTCCAACCGCAGTGGCTTGTGACCGGGAGCATACCGTATGTCGGGCTGGGAGGAGGGAAAACGAAGTCATCAGTTAGCTTGTGAGCTTTGTTCCATTTTTTATCTCTGGGAGGAGGCACAGATTTTTGTGCTATGCAATCTGTATCTTTGACAGGGGAAAGGCTTATATCTGCTTCAAAACGTTTACAAGTGGGAAAACAAAACAAAGCTTATATGTCTTACAAACATCTGAGTATTTCACCCATTTAGCAGTCAGAGACCGTCCAGCCCTCCCTTGCTCTCCTCACTGATGACTATGCAGCACAAAGTAACTGTGCAGGCTGGGTGTTAGGACAAAGTCCATTTTCCCATATTCAGAAATGTCCTATCTTTACTTTTACCTGACCTTGTGGGATTAGTGTATATTGAACATATTCATTGTACTTTTCTCTGTCCCATGGCCTCCTTGTCAAGTAGGTATTGATCCATAAACAAATGCGTAAGTGCATTAAAGGTACTCAACACTGGCAGAGCCATGTCCTGAGTTCTGTCACTGGAGCAGTCGTAGCCTAGGTTGGAGGCGTTAGAAACACCACACGTAAATACGCCCTGATCACCTTTATGCCTCCTCCTCTATGGATTATCTTGGATTCTACTAATGCCGAAACCTGTCTGTTCACAGCTTTGCTCACCTGCCAACCCCTCCTCATGTTTTTGCCTCTGTCCCTGTTGACCAGACTTCTCTAAGTCTGACAGCTTTTGAGTTCACCATAGAATTTGCTGGCAACGATACCCAGCTTTCAGAAGTCCCGGTGGAGAAGGAAGCAACAAGCCGGAGTAAGTTAAACTGCTTCACGATGAAGCCCGAGTCACTCTCTCTTGACACCGTGCGACAGGCTGGTGCTGGGGCCCCAGCTTCTTTCCTGCTTTTGACTTTTGATGACTTTTGTCGGGACTAGTGGCTACTGGTTAACTCCTGTCGGTGTTTCTTCCTGTCAGTCTTGGCTCTGCCCACGGGTCAAACTCCCTCTCTCGTTTCCCAAGTGACAGCCCTCTCTGCTCGGCCCTACCGTGTTGGCAATGACGACCTCTGCCAGTTACCAGGGCCGAGGCTAACCTGCCCCATTGCAGTTCCTGCATACAAGGCAGACCGTGTTTGTTTTAAAATGTAGGTTTTGTTTTTATTCAGGTATGGTGAGGCCAAAAGATGAAGAGACAATTGCCATCAAAAAGATAGTTTATTACAGTTCCCAAAAAAGTGGGGTTATGCCGAGCCAACGCAGGGCCACACAAGAGAACACCGAGGTGGGTCACAGGTCACAGGTCACAGGTCACAGGTCAGTCGTGAGAGGAGAAAGAGAGAGACAGAGTGAAAGAGAGAAAGAGAGAGTGAGAGAAGGAGAAAGAGAGAGAAAGAAGTGGAGAGAGAGACAGAGAGAGGAAGGGATGAAGGGAGGGAGGGAGAGGAAGGCTACCTCTCAGAAACGCCTTTATTGCCTTTATTGTTATTGAGGAGGGGAATGGGCATGTCAGGTAAGCGGGCTGTGCAGGTTTAGGGTTGTTTGGTCTGAATGATTTCGGTGGGCGCTGGGGTGCAGGGGCTGCCCCTCCTTGCCTGTTGCCTAGCCCTGGAGTGATTAGGGCAGAGAAATAGTGTCCCTCGGTGTTAAGCCGGTAACGCAGGCTGGAAGGGGCTGTGGGCGCTGGGCTGGTTAGTTTGCATACGAAAGGTCGTTTTCAGGCCCGAGGCGCGGTGGCTCATGCCTGTAATCCTAGCTCTCTGGGAGGCCGAGGTGGGCGGATCATGTGAGCTCAGGAGTTCGAGACCAGCCTGAGCAAGAGCGAGACCCCATCTCTACTATAAATAGAAAGAAATTAATTGGCCAACTAAAATATATAGAAAAAATTAGCCGGGCATGGTGGCGCATGCCTGTAGTCCCAGCTACTTGGGAGGCTGAGGCAGCAGGATCGCTTGAGCCCAGGAGTTTGAGGTTGCTGTGATCTAGGCTGACGCCATGGCACTCACTCTAGCCTGGGCAATAAAGTGAGACTCTGTCTCAAAAAAAAAAAAAAAAAAAGAAAGGTCGTTTTCTATTGTCAGGAATCCAATAACCCTGGGAGGGGCAGTCCCTCTCCAGTCAGCAAGGGTCAAAATCTCAGATAAGAAACTGGAAAATGTAGTTAACGCAGTATTTTAAACACCTCAACCCATCACGGGCAAGGCTTAGCATTAGCTATCTGCCCCAATCCAGTACTAGGTGATATATGGTGCTCACTTGGCTACAGATTTGCTGTCTGGTCATCGTTTTGTATTAGGCATCTGTAGTGGTAGATTATAGAGTAGGAAGCAAAAATGGCTCCATATTCTACCTTTCCCTACATCCATGTCCTTTGCAATGTGACTTTGCAGCTTCGGCCATAAAAGATGATTCTCTCTCTCTCTCTCTCTCTCCATTCTGAATCTGGGCTGGCCATGTGGCTTGTTTTTGTTTGTTTGTTTTTGAGACAGTGTCTGACTCTGTTGCCTAGGCTAGAGTGCTGTGGCGTCATCCTAGCTCACAGCAACCACAAACTCCTGAGCTCAAGTAATCCGACTGCCTTAGCCTCAGCCTCAGCCTCTCCTGCCTCAGCCTCCTGAGTAGCTGGGACTACAGGTACACACCACCAAGACTGGCTAATGTTTGAAATTTTTTGTAGAGACAGGGTCTCACTATGTTGTTCAGGCTGGTCTCAAACTCCTGGCCTCAAGTGATCTTCCCACCTGGGCCTCCCAAAGTGGTAGGACTACAGGTATGAGCCACCATGCCCTTACTATCACTGTTTGTTTTGATGCACAAGTTGTCTCATATTTGTCCAGTGAAAGTCCTTCAAGCTAGCTCTTGTGTCTTTTTGACAGGTCTCTATCGTTCTTTGAGCATGTCCTTACTTTGTAACATAACATGTTTTGGGCTCATCTGTTCTTTCCCTGCTCCAGCCCTGGAATAAACCATTTCTGAAATATCCCCCACTCACCCCTTGTTTCCTTTTAGTAGGGAAGGGTATTTAAAATCCAGATCTGCATGCAAGACAAGGTGTGTTCATAGCAGCTTTAGGAGGAGGGCCTCCTGATTGTAGTCCCTCTTAGCTGATGGTGTTTGGAAATGGATATACACACAAACACACAGGTGTGAATTCACACATACACATATACATACCCACACAATCGATATCCATTTATAGATCTAGCTATTTACATGTATATTAAAACCCTTGAGTTCATATGGTTACTTCCAAATCTAATGCCATTCCACAGCCTTCATTGTCTCCTTCCTTCTTTCCATATTTGTAAACCTCTTCTTCAACAATGAGAAAACTGGCTCCTATTGTCCATAATATATTTACTTAATTGTTCAATCCAAGAATGTATAGAAAAGTAGTTTCAGAATTGGTAACTCATGCCTCTATAAAAAAGGAAGCCTAAACTAACTAGAGTTAAATATTTGTTCAGAGGTCATTTTATCTTTAAACTAGGGTCATGTAATCCAAATAGAGTATTCAAGGTTAGTTGGGTTTGAGTTAGTTCCCCCCCTTTCACCCCTGGTTGGTGTGGTTATGTTGTTCATTTGAAATACAGTTTGGTTCATTTGCTTCTGTTTGTATTAATTTTGTCATGCTCCTGTTGATTTTCTTTTCTTTCTTTTTTCTTTTTCTTTTTTAAAGTATATAAAACATTTCAGCAACCTATAAATATGTAAAATCACATAGAATAGAAATAATTTTTATAGGTAGAAAACTCAAATGAATCAAATGAAATAATAATAGAGACTGACAATCCGCGTTTGGCTCCAAAAGTTAGGACTATACGCAAACGTGTTTTCAGCAAAGGGCCATTACCCCCACCTCTCATTCCCTCTATTTTTTCTGCCCCATTCTCACTCACTCCCTGTAGGCAGCTGTCTGAGTCAGTCAGGGCTACCCTAATAAAATACCCCTGACTGGGGGGCTTAAACTGGTATTTATTTTTTCACAGTGCTGACTCTGATATTTAGTTAACACTTCTTCTTCTATCCCAGACCATCTTCCCTGCAACCCTCATGCTAGCTCTGAAAGTCTTTTGGTTTATTCAGATAGTAGATATTACTGTGTCTCCCCACTCCACACAATTTTCTTGGGCACATACTTATGTTCCTTTTTCAGAACTTTTGATTGTATAATAGTTAATTATACAGTCAAAGGTAGAAGTTACTTTTATACTTTTGGAAGCCCAAGCTCAAGGTGTCCACAGGTTTGGTCTCTCCAGAGGCCTTTCTCCTTGCCTCACAGATGACCACCTTTCCACTGTGCCCTCATACAGTCTCATTCTGTGCATGTGCTTTGCTGGTGTCTCTTCTTATAAGGCCACTAGTCATATTGGTTTAGGGCTCACCCACACAACCTCAATCTTAATTACTATCTCCAAATATAGTCACATTGGGGGGGGTATGGCTTCAATATATGCATTTTGGGGGACATAGCCCATAACTGTAACTGATTTGTTTACAATTAGTAAGCATATTTGTGTAAATGGGTAGATACATATATGTATTTTTCATATGTACACATAAATCTTTTTTTTTCTTTCCGCTGCAAACATTTTAATGATTATTGTTGAGCATACATTTTGGAAATTTTTTACTTCAAACTGCAACAAGTTAAATAAATATTTATAATATACAAAGAAAATACAACCAAAAGCAAAACTTGCTTTAAGTGTGCCTTGCACCTAGACCAGTGTTTTTCCCCCTTTAATATATCTTTATTTTTGAGCTAAACACACTTACATATTTGATCTTTATAGTATAGCATTTAGGAAATAAAAATATACTCCCACCTCAAAGAAATAAAAAGGTCGTGCGTGATTATACGCTAAACAAAAGAGAGAACACTAGAATACTCTGATAGTGCAGGCATCATTACAAAAGAAAAGAAAAAGCTTGAGATGCTCATTAACTCTCTCTGTTTTAAGGAAGCAGGATTTTTGACCAAGTAGCTTAAAAGCCAGCAAAACAGCCATCAGTGATGGCAACTGTAGTGTATGGAGTATGAAATGACAAACTTTACACAAACACACTGTTAGAGATTTACCAGTGAATACTAAAGATCTGAGAAGCTGCTCTTTGAAACTAAGTAGGACCACCTTATTCCAGTCACGTAAGCCCTTGTAAAGCAATACAGTGTACATATAAATCTTATTTCCCTTCTTTTTTACACAAAATATAGCATGCTATGTATACTCTTTTATACTTGTTTCTACTTAACAAAGTATGCTGCAGATCATTCCACATGAGTTCTCAGAGTAACTAGAACAAAATAAATAATTCTCAGTGCTGGTGAAGACTTAGGGAAATGACTACTTTTATAGAGTGCTTATAGAAGTCAATTAGCAAATTCTTTCTTTTCAGATGGATGTGGAATGAAGGTATTTATAATTCAAGGAATCAAATGAAAATGTAATGGAACCAGGAGAATCCTTTGACAAGTCTTTCTGTGGTTTGTATGCCTTTTCCCTCTTCATTGTGATTAGGGCAAACTTAGTAAAGACTAAGAAAACTAACTTCCATGGCACAGCACAAGTTTGATACTTCCACCTGCAAAGCAACCTAGTGGGTGGAAGGCAGTTTAGTATTCTATAATGAGCACTGGACAGGGAATCTGAGTTTAGGCTCTGGGTCTGTCTTCAGTTTATTGTGTTACTTTTGGTGGGTCAAGGAATCTCTGTGAACCATTTGTCATACATGAAATTGGACTAATACTACCTGTTCTCCGAAGACTTAACTATTTTAAGATTGTATAGGAAATAGATGGTTCAAGACAAAGCAGAGATGTTATGGGTTTTATCTGGTATAAGTAATTATTACACAGTCAAAAGTTCTGAGAAAGAAAGATTAAGTATGTACCCAAGAAAATTGTGTGGCATGAAGAGACACAGTAATATCTATTATACTATCTGAATAAAACAAAAGACTTTTAGAGCTAGCATGAGAGATGTGGGGTGGACACTCTGGAATACAAGAATTATTAACTAAATATCAGAGTCAGAAGTATTGGCAAAAAGGTAAACTCATTACGTAAAAGAGGATGGAGACAGAGGTTAAGGGAAAACAAGGACACTTGGAGTAGACCCTAATAATAAGAAACTGATGGTGAATATGAAAATTTGTTTTCATGGTTGGGAAATCTACAAATATGTAAAATCGCATGGAATAGAAATACTTTTTATATGTAGAAAACTCAAGTTAATCAAATGAAATAATAATAGGGTTAGAAATTGTTCAAGTAACTTTGGACTGACAATCCTAACAGTTGATATTGTAATATATTAATAGAAATGGGCCACAGCTTAATTGCAAAAGCTTTGATCAGATTGTTTCAGCAACCTAGCTGATGAAAATCAGTAGGGGTGCTAAAGACTGCTCCTCACTGTCCTGACAATCTCAACAGCCTTAAGTAAAAAACACTTAATTATAGAGTATTAAGAGTTGGTGTGTTTGTTAAAGGCTTGTGGGTCTATGATTTTTTTTTTTTTAAAGCTAGTTACATGTACTGCTTTGATCAACAGACAGAAACATTTATTAATTACATGAAATTGAAAAAAAACAAAACAATTCTGGTTATGCTGGCGGTCACTGTCTAGTGAGCATAATGAACTAGACATTCACAAATAGGACACAGAGCAATCCAATAGCAGACCAATGGCTGGCGGAAGTCCTCTGCAGGAAAAGAATCCTGTGCAAGCAGGTGGCACAAGAAGCCAGTTCTCATTTGCCACCTTACTTAGGAAACTAAGGCTTTTCTTAAAAAGAAAAGAGACAAAACACATTCCTTAACATTTGCCTCACTCAAATGAAGCTAATGCTAAACTTTGCTTCTGGGTTCATATTTTATTTAAAATTTCAACATTTTACAAAGATTCTGATATAATTATTGTGTTATTGAGAAGACCAAATTATTGATTTTGCTTTCGTCATTTTTTTTAATCTCAAGGCTATGCATGTGTATAGAGGGTTTCTAGCATGGTTGATGCCCTGATATAAATAAATTTGCATTTCCTCAGCTTACCTCTGAAATATGATCAATGACCTGTGAAAAGCAAACACATTTTTCTGTGTGTGTGATGTGTGCTGGAACTGATAAAATCCTCTAACATGTTAATGAGATCATCTGAAACAAAAACTCCACCATCAAAAATCAGGAGAAAAACACTCAAAGAATAATCAGGAAAGGGGAAAAAACAGCCTAACACAATTGAAAAAAGTTATAGTATAAAAAGAACAAAACCAATTGTATGTAGAAATACAAATTCTAAGCAGAATTTTAGCACTGCTTGGGATCTCCTGAGACTATTAGAGGAAAAACAGATTAGGAAGAACACTATTTTGATGCATTTGTACGTGCTGTAAGGATTAAGATAATACTTGATTGTTTTATGCTCAATAAAAGTCTAAAACCATATAGTCAAATCTACAGTGTAGCCAGTCACCAATGCTGAAGATTAATTGAAAAAACAAAGTTAAGATACAGAAGGATTGAGTGACAGGATTATAATATTGCAAGCAAAATTATTGGCCTAGGCAACAGAGCACAGAAATCCAATTGTACATTTAAAGGAATTTCCAAGGAAGTAGCAGCAGCTTAACCAGGGTTGAAATAGAGTAGCATTTCCTAGAATTGGAAACAAAAAATTGGCTGAGCCTGAAATTCAAAGGTATACCCAGGGTTCTGTAAGATGTAATCATTTAAAAGAAGAAACCTGAATGAATATTTTCAATTTTTGAATTTTGACAGTAAAGGATACTTTGTATGACTAAGAAGAGGTTGGTAACATTTAAAAAATACTAAATACAATGATTTTAGACCTTGGAATGCATCAAGTCATGCCTTTTAGATAGCGCGGATGTAATAGATTCTGGCAAAATGAAATCTATTTCTCTAGTCATTTCTAATGTCCATTTTCTCTCCTTTTCTTTGTGTTTGAATCAGTAGTTCTGGAAGTACTCACAAATTGAATATTATTTGCTGCAAGTGGGAACATTTTGCTCTATGAAACAATTTGTATGTTGAATTTCAATATTTATATAAGTAGTTTTCTATGTAAGTGAGAGGTAGGATATCAATTTCTTCCATTAGTAATTACATGCATATTGAATGTAGAATTGAATATAGCCTTGTGTTTTATTTTTACAAAAATGTTAAGATTTAATTAAATTTTCAAAAAATTAAATGAGGAGTTTCACTGTAGCTGAGGATGTAGGAAGTCACAAGTTAAAAAGTTAGGTAATCTACAAATTATAACTTTTCTTTGAGTCCATAAAAGACCTGTGGTCACAAGGCAACCAAGTGAACTGAAATCCACAGAATGCCCCAGCCCTGCAAGGAGAGATGTGACACAAGGACAGTTTCACTCTTGGCAGAGAGTAGGGGAACGAGAAGGCCCCAGTACAAATGAGTAAAATGAAATCACCTAAAATTCTAATGAATTCTGAAAAGTCATGTGTAGGCCAGCGTGTCAATTCATAATAGCTAATAGCAGAAGCAAATACTGAGAAAGTTACACAAGAACCACCAAAACAGATAGACTACAGTCATTAATAGGTAAACTTCCCCCCTCCACACACACATACTTTCCAAGAGGAGATGATCCCCATGTTATAGAACTGTTTATGAACACAGAAAAAGATGAAAAGAAATGATAATATCCAACTGGACAAAAAGCCTGAAGGCTGGTGCTGTTACATGCTGCTGGAGGAAGGGTATGTTGGAAAACAAGTTGGCTATATTATAAAAGGTTTTTAAAGGACACATGCTTGTGATTGAATGATTCCAGATGCAGAAATGTACCATATGATAATAGGAAAAAAATATGTAGAGGAATTTATTGACAAAGGTATTTATATGTGTTAGGGTCACTTAAACTGGAAAAGCAGGGAGAATTTAATGAAGGAGTCTGTATAAAGGCATGACCCTGGCTAAGGGAAAACAAGGATGGTAGTGAACTCTGGGGCTAGCTACAGGGAGGGCAGGACACCTTACCGCCCAAGCATGAAGGTGCAGGGCAGGGAGCTGTAACAGCAGTCCCTAGAGAGTGGCTACAGGAAGGAAACTCCAAGCAGGTATGGTGGTCTCTAGTTCAAGGACACAGCCCTTTGGGAAGGGAATTGGGGGAATAAATACTTTGATCTCTCTTTTTTTCTTCCTTTTTTTTTTTTTTTTTGAGACAGAGTCTCGCTCTGTCCCCCAGGCTAGAGTGAGTGACATGGCGTCATCCTCACTCACAGCAACCTCAAACTCCTGGGCTCAAGCAATCCTCCTGCCTCAGCCTCCCGAGTAGCTGGGACTACAGGCATGTGCCACCATGCCCGGCTAATTTTTTCTATATATATATATATTAGTTGGCCAATTAATTTCTTTCCATTTATAGTAGAGACGGGGTCTCACTCTTGTTCAGGCTGGTTTTGAACTCCTGACCTTGAGCAATCCACCCGTCTCGGCCTCCCAGAGTGCTAGGATTACAGGCGTGAGCCACGTGCCCTGGCTGATCTCTCTCTTTTTCCATCCTTGCATTTCTTGCTGGTGCCTCCCATTGGCCAAACCCACAGGAAGCCAGAGGGTGAGGAAGCCCAAGGATGCAAAGGTCAGTGCAGTAATTTCGAAGGTCAGCAAACTGCATGGTGGAGAAGGGTAGAGGATGGACTGAGGGTTAATAAAAAGATTTAGCACAATGTTTGATGCAGCAATGCCTATAATGGTAAAATATTAGAAACCTCTTAAGTGTCCAACATTAGGGAATTTGCTGAACAACTTGTCATATCTTGGAATACATGCCACCATTAAAATTTAAATTTTGGAAGTAATATTTATTAAGGTGAAAAGATGTTCACATTAACATATTATTGAGTGAAACAAAATTTTATATATAGTCTGATCCCATTTTTCTATCAGTATTGTCTGTGTGTATGAATTTATACATTTAAAGTGTCTGGAAGAATATATGGTCTAATCAGTACTTCTTTTGGGGTGGTGAGATTACAGATAAACTTAATATTTATAATTTTGCTTCTCTGCATATTGTGCTTTTTCTATAGTGTATAATAAAAAACTTAAAATTCTTTTTAGAAAAATGAGAGATGGCATGATCCCAAATTAATTCTGTTAGTTAAATAGGTGCTATTCTTAACACTGATAAGATTCCTTAAAAATTCTGTTAGAAGCCACTTTCATTTATGAACATAGTTACAAAAGCCTTATATAAAATTTCAGCAAAGAATTGAGTAATAATAATATCATCGTATATTTAACTAGATGCCAATTACTATATTAACTTACCTGATTAACTTATTTTCATACAAATGGAGGTGGAAGGTATTAACATTTCCATTTTTAGATGAGGAAATCAAGGCTTAAAAAAAACAATGCTTAAAATTAAAATGGTCACTAAATAGTAAAGTTGTGTTCAAAGTCAGGTCTGTCTTCATCTAAACCCAATGTTCTCAACCATTACACTTATATACCACACCGTGACTAAGTA
>VSMD01083734.1:0-14767 GCA_008750895.1 Mirza zaza | reverse complement strand
CCCCCCCCCCATCCCCACCCGCCCCCCCACGACCCCCGACAGCGAGATGGCTCGGGGCGTGGAGAGGGTCAAACGCAGGCCTGCAGGCTTTCGGTAACTGCGAGAGCAGTGTGCACAGCCGGCCTGGGGAGCGCGCACGAGTGCGTCGGCCCGAGGGCTCCCGCCCCAGCGGACGTGCAGATGGGAAAAGGACGTTTCCCCCAAAGGTATTCCCAGCTGGGAAAGAGGAAACAGGGAAGGGAGACTTCAAGGGAATTGGAGCCATCACAGAAGCAGTCACAGATATTAGAGATCATCTAGTCCAAAGCTGACTGTTCGCAGCAGCAGTGGTCCAGGGAGGCAAATCCCAGCTACCCAGAAATTGGCACTGGAGCCAGCTCAGTGTTCCCAGTTGCCAGCTGAGGTCTGACAGGGAGGACCTGAGGGATTACCGCAGACGCTGATCTCTCCCTGCTTGCGCCCTCCGCCGGTGTAAACTCTGGACGATCCCAGGCCCTCAGTATCTTCTAAGACCCAGTGAGGTCTATTTTCAGCTGGATCCTCACCCCATTCTGTGCACTTAACACTCGGTCTATTTACGTCTCCTCAGAAACTCAAGCTCTTGCACACCTTGGAAACGTCACACTTGCTTTTCCGCAAGCCTAACTCCCAGGCACCTTTTTGTTCTCAATTTGGGAGTCACTTCCTCTCCAAGACGTTTCTGAGCCACCCCACCTGTCGATGGCCGGGCTCAGTGCCATTGCCTCTTACCCCTAGATCCCTAGTCCCCCTGAATGTCCTGTCACAATGCACTGCAATTTCCTGTTCGCTGGTGGTGTTTGGCGTCCTCCACTTGGCGGGGAGGTCCTGGGGGAGGGACCCTGCTGCTTGCTGTCTCACTCGTTGCTCGTTTCTCGAGCGCAGTGCTGACATGCTGAATGCCTGCCCAGTAAAGGTATGTTTGTTGGACGAATGAATGCCTCCTTTGGAATGACCTGGAGCGGCGTGGTGTCACCCAACTGCTGTTCAATGCATAGGTTCACTTTCCTTTTTTTTTTTTAAATGAGACAGGGTCTTGAGTGGAGTGCAGTGGCACATTCATAGCACACTGCAACCTTGAACTGCTGGGCTCAAGGGATCCTCCTGCCTCAGCCTCCTGAGTAGCTGGGACTACAGCCATGGGCTACCACACTCAGCTCCATAGCTTCATTTTCTAGAAGGATGAAGGCTGTGAATATGGTCCTCACAGTCCTGGCAGAAGAATCTCAGAAACTGCCTGCTCTCATTGAGCCAGACTCCTGCCTGTGTCTGTGGAAGACTACATACCCACATTCACACACGCTTCATCTCCTGAAAGGTCTGAAGCCGAATGAATTAAAAACAGTGGGTTGTAAGGCCCTGGCGGAGATAATGGGATTTTTCTTAAATCTAAGTTTCCAGAGATCCACGTTGGTGTGGTACTCAGCCTTTGTGGGGAGCAGCGGTCTTCCCGTAAGTCTGTTCCCTGGACACTGGAGCCATCTGACAAGTGTCTGGGGGTGGGGGGGAAGGGCGGCTCATCTTCTTGGCAGAGTGACACATGAGAGCATAATTATGATTAATAGAGTGGATTCTCTAAAGACACACACATATTACCTCAGCCAATTCTCACAATCCTGCAAGAGAGAAGTGCACGATTGGAAAAAGAAGACCTGGAAGCCTAGGGCCGTGCTGGCATTCAGAAACTGAGCTGAAAAGAGGGAGCAGAGGAGACTGGAAAGGAGGGGACGCTGAGGGAGGAGCAAGACCAAGAGGGCGAAGTTAAGAAAGGAGAGGAAGAGAATGTATCTCAAGAAAGAGAAAGTGTCAGAAGCCACCGGGAAGGCAAGTAAGATGAGAAGAGAGAAGTGACCTTTAGATTGGGCAACATGTAGGTCATTAGGAACCTCCGTAAGAGCAGTGGGTTACTGTTATTCAACATAGTACTGGCAGTTCTAGTTACAGAGTAATCGGACAAGAGAAAGAAATAAAGGACATCTAAATTGGAAAGGAAAAAGTCAAATTATCCTTGTTTACAGACGATGTGATCTTGTATCTATAGAAACCTAAAGACTCCACAGAAAACTATTAGAACTGACCAGACACAGTGGCTCACGCCTGTAATCCTAGCACTCTGGAAGGCCAAGGCGGGCAGATTGCTCAAGGTCAGGAGTTCAAAACCAGTCTGAGAAAAAGTGAGACCCCCGTCTCTACTATAAATAGAAAGAAATTAATTGGCCAACTAATATATATAGAAAAAATTAGCCAGGCATGGTGGCGCATGCCTGTAGTCCCAGCTACTCGGGGGGGCTGAGGCAGCAGGATTGCTTGAGCCCAGGGGTTTGAGGTTGCTGTGAGCTAGCCTGAGGCCACAGCACTCACTCTAGCCTGGGCAACAAAGCGAGACTCTGTCTCAAAAAAAAAAAAAAAAAAAAAGAAAAGAAAAAAACTATTAGAACTGATAAATTCAGTCAAGTTGCAGGATACAAAATCAACATTCAAAAATCAGTAGCATTTCTGTATGCTGACAACAATCTGGTAAAGAAACCAAGAAATAATCCCATTTATGGTAGCTACAAAACATAATATAAAATATCTAGAAATAAATTTAACCAAAGAAGTGAAAGATCCCTACAATGAAAACTATAAAACATTGGTGAAAGAAACTGAAGAGGACACACAAAAAAAATGAAAAGATATTCCATGCTCATGGGTTGGAAGAATCAATATTGTTAAAATGTCCACACTCCCCCAAACAGTCAGCAGATTCAATGCAATCCCCATCAGAACCAATGACATTCTTCACAAAAATAGAAAAAATAATCCTAAAATTTATATAGAACCACAAATACCCAGAATGGCCAAAGCCATCCTGAGCAAAAAGAACAAAACTGGAGGAATCACATTACCTGATCTCAAATTATGCTACAGAGCTGTAATAACCAAAACAGCCTGGTACTGGAATAAAAACAGACACATAGACCAATGGAACAGAATAGAGAATCCAGAAATAAATCCACACATCTGTAGCGAATTTATCTTCGACAAAGGTGCCAAGAACATACATTGGAAAAAGATAGTCTCTTCAATAAATGGTGCTGGAAAAACTGGATATCCATGTGCAGAAGAATGAAACTAAATCCTTATCTCTCACCATATGTAAAAATCAAATAAAAATGAATTAAAGACTTTAAGTCCTAAAACTATGAAACTACTAAAAGAAAACATTGGGGAAATGCTTCAGGACATTGGTCTGGGCAAGGACTTCTTGAGTAAGACCCCAAAGCACAGGCAACCAGAGCAAAATTGGACAAATGGAGTCACATAAAGCTAAAAGCTTCTGCACAGCAAAGGAAACAATCAAGAAAAAGAAAAGACAACCCACAGAATGGGAGAAAATATTTGCAAACTACCCATCTGACAAGGGAGTAATAACAAGAATGTATAGGGAGCTCCAACAAGTCAGTAAGAAAAAAATCAAAGAATCCAATTAAGGTATGGGCAAAAGGTCTGAATAAACATTGCACAAAAGAAGATCTGCAAATGGCCAACAGGTATATGAAAAATTGATTGACATCTTTAGTCATCAGAGAAATGCAAATCAAAACTATAATGGGGCTGGTCTGATGGTAGTGGATTATCAAAACTTATTAACATTAGTGTCACTAAAGCTGGTGTACAACCCCCCACTGCTAAATTTGACTGGCTTTAAAAAAATAAAAATAAATAAAAAACTACAATGAGATATCATCTCACCCCAGTTAAAATGACTTTTATCAAAAAGACAGGCAATAATGAATGTTGGTGTGGATGTGGAGAAGGGGGAACCCTTGTACACTGATGGTGGGAATGTAAATTAGTGCAACCACTGTGGTTGCACTAAAAAAACTAAAAATAGAACTACTTATATGACCCAGCAATCTCGCTGCTAGATATATACTCCCAAAAAAAGGAAATCAGCATATCAAAAAGATATCTGCACTCCCATATTTATTGTAGCACTATTCACAATAGCCAAGATTTGGAATCAATCTACATATCCATCAATGGATAAATGGATAAAGAAATTGTGGTATATACATATATACACAATGGAATATTATATAGCCATAAAAAGACTGAAATTCTGCCATCTGCAACAACATAGACAGAACTGGAAAATGTTATGTTACATGAAATAACCCAAGCACAGAAAGACAAATCTCTCATGTTCTCACTCAGATGTGGGAGCTAAATATTAAAACAATTGATTTCATGGAGACAGAGAGTAGAATAATGGTTACCAGTGGCTGGGAAGGGTAGCAGGGAGGGGGATAAAATAGGGATGGTTAATATGTGCAAAAATATTTAGATAAGTTACATAGAATGAACAATAGTTGATACCACAACAAAGTGACTATAATCACCAAGTTCGAGTATACTTTAAAATAACTAAGAGAGAAACCTTAAAATTTGTACCCCCATAATATGCCGGAAAAAAACCTTAAAAAAATATATAAAAAAACAGAAATAAAATAAAATAAAATAACTAAGAGAGTGGAATTGGAATGTCCCCAACACAAAGAAGTGATACATGCTTGAGGTGATAGATACCCCAGTTACCCTGATTTGATTAATACACATTGTATGTCTGTATGAAAACATCGCATGTACCCTATAAATATATACAACTATTATGTATCCATACTAATTAAACATTAAAAATTTAATTTAAAAAAAAGCATTGGATCTAGGAGAGAAAGTATGGACAATGACAGGAGACAAGGATTTCAGAAAGTTTTGCCATGGAGGTGAGTGGAGAAAGGAAGTGGTAACTGGAGGGGTGTGGGGCGGAGTGTTTTTGGGATGGAGACACTAGCTCATGTTTATGGGTTGATGGGTTGGTGGGAATAGGAACAGAGACCTGATGATCCAGGAGAAAGAGGGCAGACGTGCAGGAGCAAAGGGCTTGAGAAGGTGAAGGCTGGCGTGCTAGTTATCTCCTCCTGCATGAAACATCACCACGAAATCAGTGGCTTAAGGCAACACGTATTTATTGCATTACTTTCAGTGGGTCAGGAGTGTGGGTGTGGCGTAACTGGGTCTTCTGCAAACCAGCGCCCAAGGTGTTGGCCAGGGCTGAGGTCCCCTCCGAGGCTCAGCGGTGTTGACAGTGTTCAGTCCCACGTGGGCTGCCAGACTGCGGGCCTCAGTGACTTGTCAGCTGCCACCTGTTCCTTGGCACGTGGTCCTTCCCAGCACAGCTGCTTGATTCCACAAAGCCAGCAAGGGAACGAGAGGTTGTTACCATCTTATATAACGCAATCACATACGTGTAATCACATCTATCAGTTACCTCTGCTCTAGCCTATTGATTAGAAGCAAGCCACAGTCCTGCCCATGCTGAAGTGGAGGGCATTACACAGGGTGTGACTATCAGGAGGTGGGGGCCACCTTAGCAGCTGTCTGCCACAGGCATTCCCCAGAAGCGTGTCCAGCACACAGGAATATTCACAGGAGCAATAAGGGCTAATGTTTAATGCTCGCTGGGCAGGCACTCAGTGTGCTCAGCATATACATATAGTAGCCCATGTAACGCCACACAGCCCTGTAAGATAGTTATGAGACAGATGAGGAAACAAAAGCAAAGAGATGCAGTGACTTGCCCAAGTTGGCAGAAATAATGAATGATGGAAACAGAGGTTGAATCCAGTTCTAATATTCATAAAGATTCTGCTTCTCATGGCTCCTGCCTATAATCCCAGCTACTCAGGAGGCTGAGGATCTTGAGACCAAGAGCTCAAGACCAGCCTGGGCAACATAGCAAGACCCCATCTCTAAAAAATATCTTTAAAAGACTCTGCTTCTCCAAGTGGCCTCTACAGATCTGCAGATCCCCAGGGTACATGGAGGCATGCCATTGGAAGAAAGCCATTGAAAGCCAGAGGATAAATGGAGCGTTGTTCCTCCAAGCACACTCAACGGATCAGCCACCCAGTCCCTGAGGGGCAGTTGACAATGCATAGTCCTGGCTTCTGCTTCAGGAAGTCTAGGGAAGAAACTTGGAATATGCTGGTGAATCTTATGGACACTTACGTTTGAAAAGTATGCTGTTATACATCAATTTTTACAAGAGGAGGGTGGAGTGCCCAGCAAGCTCAGAGCATGAGATTTTTACACGGGGGCGAAGTTTATTTTTAATTTATTTTCTGTTAGAATGTAAGTGTACAAAGTTTGCAGCACTCATGGGAGACCAGGGTTCAATTCCCCAACGGGGAGCCAAAAAACGTTTGTAGCATTTTTTGCTTTTGTTTCTAGAGATAGGGTCTCACCTTGTTGTCCAGGCTAGAGGGCAGTACCACGATCATAGCTCACTGTAACCTTGAACTCCTGGGCTAAAGTGATCCTCCTGTCTCAGCCTCCTGAGAAGGTGGGACTACAGATGCATACCAACACGCCTGGCTATTTTTTTTTTCTTTTTTGTAGAGATGGGGTCTTGCTGTGTTGCCCAGGCTGGTTCCTGGACTCAAGCAACCCTCCCAACTCATACTCTCAAAGTGCTGGGATTATAGGTGTGAGCCACCATGCCTGGCCAGGCAGCTGTGCTTTAACATACTCTCCAGGTCTTATTTTTGAGACCGAGTCTCACTCTGTTGCCCAGGCTAGAATGCCGTGGCATCAGCCTAGCTCACAGCAATCTGAAACTCCTGGGCTCAAGCAATCCTTCTATCTCAGCCTCCCAAGTAGCTGGGACTACAGGCATGTGCCACCATGCCCTGCTAATTATTTCTATATATATTTTTAATTGGCCAATTAATTTCTTTCTAATTTTAGTAGAGACGGGGGTCTCGCTCTTGCTCAGGCTGGTCTTGAACTCCTGACCTTGAGCGATCCTCCCGCCTCGGCCTCCCAGAGTGCCATGATTATAGGCGTGAGCCACTGCGCCCAGTCCTCTCAAGGTCTTTAAAGGCTATCCACTGTCCTTGGAAATTTGGATTCGGAAATTTTTAGGGGCATTTCAGTTACAGCATTGATGAGCTCTTTGATCTTTAGTAGACAGAAACCTGGGATCCTAGACATCCTTCAATGTTTGGGACAGTCCTGCATAACAGAATTGTTCCATGCCCTACACGACCTTCTAATGTCCCACTGTTTATTTACATCAGTGGGAAACCACTTATAGTTATCTGAGCTGAGAACCTTGACTCTGTTGTATATGTAAATATAATACTGTGTGCACAGTTTTAGTATATACCGAATTTTCCAAAAATGCTAGTAAAGTATAAATCAAGGCAAGAATTTTCCCTGTATGAGTTCGGATCTTTACAAAGGTTAATCCACCATTTCAGAAGATCATGTCTCTGAAGGCAACATGGCTGTATCAGTCTGTATTTAAGAGCAGTCCCACAATGATCATCTCATTATGTTTTCTAGTGTGGTCGTGACTGAGCATGTGCAAATACAGATTTCTTTAGCAAAATTACTTTCATTATATTTTTCCATGATTTTGAAAATTATATGGGTATGTAGGGTATTATCTATAATTTCATTTCAATCATTTAACAAATATTGACTGTGGACATAAACTAGACGTGGGGGATGTGAAAAGGGCATTGTCAAACATTCGTTGGTAAAAGGGCATGTGGGATTTGGTACAGTTGGAATCCGCTGGTAGGCCGGCCTGGGCTCCTAACTCCACCACCATCCGTTATGGCCCGAACACATCTTCTCACCTCTCTGAGCCTCAGTTTCCTGCAGGAATGTGTGCAGGTCACATGAAATCATGCAGATACAGCGCCAGCCCCTCACGCGTGCTTACTTGAATAGTGGCTGTTAACGTTATTATAATATTATGCTAACAGATTCCATTATGGAGCAGGTAGGACACCCTTTTATTTTTATTTTTTTATTTTTTTTTCTACTTTTTAATATTTTATTTTAATTTTTTTTTTATTTTTGCCAAAAGTTAGCCAGCCATTGTTGCCTATCTTTTATTTTTCTTAAATAATTCTTTAGACTCCATCGCCCAGCTACATCTTTCTTTCGAAGCTCCTCCTCTCCCTCCCACGTCTACATTTTCCAGAATCCGCAGCGATTTATTTAGTCCGAAAGAGTAGAGATGGCGCGACCTGGTTTCTGGGGCGCTGGCGGCAGTCTCCTCTGTCGCCACCACGCACAGCACCTGGAGCCTGCGGGCCCACTGCTGTAATGGCCTCTCATGGACACGCGGTGGTGCTGTTGAGGTTTAGCTCGTTCCGGACAGTCAGGAGCCCTGGAAGAAGTTGGGGGGGCTCCCCTTTGCTCACTGTCACCTCCCATGCAGCCACCGCCCTCTGAAGCATAGCCACTGGGTCAGGGAGGCTTCTGGGTCTTCTAGATGAAAATTAGCCTAATTCGCATTCCCTACACACAGCTGGAAACTAGCACAGATCTGGCCCCTGCGCTTCAGGCCGCCTGCGTGACATCAGCTCCTAGATCTCAAACTGACCCAAAGCTGCGTGTTGTGCTCATCCTCACCCCACCTCGGGAATCTCCCATCCCTTCATGTGGTGTCACTATTCCCCTAGTTGTTCAGCCCGGAGAACTGGAGGTGACCCTGATTTGTCCCTTGCCCTCCTGCCCTGCATCTCACCCATCTCCACGTGCTCTGGATTCCACCTCCCACCCAATCCGGCCACTGCTCTCCGTTCCCCACGAGCGCTGCGCAAGGCCACGCCACCACCGTTGCTTGCCAGGCTGAACCCACTCCTGCCGCCAACAGTCTACGCTCCACGAGGCAGCTGGAGCAACTTTGGTGCCCACCTCCTGGGAGTGTTGGTTGCCCTAGCCGGAGCTGCCACCCCTAGAGGGATCGCCTGGGCTGAAGAGTCAAGCCCCCTTCCCCAGGCAGCTGCTGTCAAATGACAAATCCGAAGAGTCATCCCAGCCACAGAGCAGCTCCCCTGCCCGCCCAGTCCTGCCTCCTTCCGTTTGGATCCTGTGCGCCCCGGCCCCCCAACAGACCTCCTGCCTCCCCCATTCATCTCAGAGTCTGCTTCCTGGGGAGCCCAACCACCACCAATCACGGCACACCCAGCACTTGGAACGAAATCCACACGTGGAACAAGATCACGTGGCCTGTAAGGCTGGCTGTGATCCGCTCCCTGCCTTCCTGCCCGAGCTCATCCTGTGCCTCTCTCACTGCCCCTCGCCATGCCCCTGCCACAGAGTCCCCCTTTCTGTCCATGAGATCAGCGCTGTCCTTTCTCAGGGCCTTTGCATTGGCTGTTCCTCTGCCTGCAGAGGTTTCTCTGCTCGGTAGGGGTCAGGTTCCTTCCCAGCTGCCCAGTCCCGGTCTAGGTGGTGTAGGAGCACCTCTTCTAAAGGAGCCCCCATCCCAGGCCACTTTCTGTCTTTCAGCACTTCTCACCCCCTGTCGTCCGTCTGCGGCCTCCCTGCTGCACTGTTAATTCCCAAGAGCAGGCCTTGACTATCTTGGTCTCCTGTTTCTGCCCCAGTTGGCAGCACCGCCTGGCCCTCAGGACCACTTCCTCCATCGGGTACCAGAGGCCTCTGAGCTTCCCAGGGGCTGTGAAAATGTTGGAGACTGGAAAAAAAAATGTACTGACTCCCAAATTTAAAAAAAATAAGAAATTTCTGTGTATTTAATTAAATGTCTCTATAATAAACTCATTTTATTGACTTTATTATGGAATTTAGACTTTAAATTTATAAAGATTTTTTTTTTTTCTTTTGAGAGAGAGAGAGTCTCACTGTGTTGCCCAGGCTAGAGTGCCGTGGCGTCGGCCTAGCTCACAGCAACCTCAAACTCCTGGGCTCAAGCGATCCTCCTGCCTCAGCCTCTCGAGTAGCTGGGACTACAGGCATGCGCCACCATGCCCGGATAATTTTTATATATATATATTTTTAGTTGTCCAGCTAATTTCTTTCTATTTTTAGCAGAGACAGGGTCTCGTCTTTGCTCAGGCTGGTCTCAAACTCCTGAGCTCAAGTGATCCTCCGGCCTTGGCCTCCCAGAGTGCTAGGATTATAGGCGTGGAGCCACCGCACCACGGCCTATAAAGATTTTGGTACAACAGAGGCGGCTTTGTAGGTTAGAACTTCTCAACCCAAGACTATCTGGAGGATACAACATGATTGCGTTAAAAATCACAGCAAATCGTAATTTAAATGAGTTAATGTGAAGTCAGATAATTTCAAAAGCAAAACTACAAAATAATTACAAAAAATATTACAGCAACAAATGTGAGACATAGGTGCATTTGATCAGGTGTGATAAGACTAGGACCCCCACAAAAGCTTGAGGGACTTTGGCCAACAAGGGTCAAAAAATGGGCTTGCCTGATCCTTAGTTGGCTTAGTATGTGTTGAATGAACGGGTGGATGGATAAATGGATGCCTGGACAGATGGATGGGCGGGTGGGCAGATGGGTGTGTGGAAGCATGGAGATGCTGGGCCTCAGATCTTGAGTCCACACTTTTTTCCTGGAGTGAATTTATCTCAGATTTGGGTGGGCAGCTCTGGTCCACCTCCAGGGTCTCCCTGCTGAATCATTAGGTCCAGGGTTAGGCTACTGACCTTCCCCACCCCAAGTCCCAAAGGCCACGGCCAGCGTTTGCTTCGAGCCAGCACTCAACACTTCACAGGAGTTATCTTTCAGTTTACAAAGGTCATCTCAGATGGTCTCTTAGGCCTTCAGATCTAAAAATAGGGAGGCTAAGATCTTCACGACTCCTCCAAGGGAGCCCATTTAAATCTCTGCCTTCGCCAGCTGACAAGTTGTCTCTTGGAGGTTTAGTCGGATGAAGTGCAGTGATTTAAAACCTGCTGGGGCGGGAGGAAAGCGAGGAAGCCTGTGATGCAAGAGCTGCAAGAAATGTCAGTTTGTCCAAGGAAACTCGATGTCCTGTGGCAGGAACCCATCACAGGCCAGGTGGCAGGTGCCCAAAGGTAAAGGGGGGTGGGACAAGGCAGCATATGGACCCTCCCAGGGCAGGAGACACACCCAGCGATGACAGTCGGAGAGTCAGCAGCTGGGATTCACATGGAGTGCGCCCCGCTTCATGCAAGCTCTGGCCCAGAGGCTTGGGGGCGGGGTCCCTTCTACACCCAAGAACGTCTCAGTCCGGCCTCCTCACCCCTCCCTGGGATGCCCTCCTGCCGTTCTCTGCCCGGCTCCATTCTCCAGGGCCCAAACCTTGGCCCTCAGTGGACGTCTCGCCATCAGCACACAGATCTCCAAATAATGCTGGGCCAACCCTGTCCTTTGGCCTGAGCTCACCAGCTTAGTGAGTCTGGCTCCCGGTGGCCTCTGTGACTCTGAGATTGAGGAAGTTTCCTAAGGTCTACGGCAAGTCTATCCCAAAGGCCTGTGTGTTATATAGCCGAGATTCACAGGGCCTCGGGACAGAGAGACAGAGTCACTGAGGCTGTCATTATCAAAAGGAGTTTTATTGTCTAGCTCGAGCTAGGGTCCGAGCCCCCAGAGTGCCAGCGCAGTGGCCTCTTCCTCGGGCAGGGACCCCCCTTGTGTGCTAGTGAGCCTTTTATACCCAAGCTGTTTACATGCTGATCATGCATCCGCCCCCACAGTGATTCTTACTTCATCCTGCCCCTGATAGGCTCCAACCTGCTCCGGGTCCTAGCTGAGAGACTCCGGTTTCTGCGTTCTTTGTCTTTCTCCTCTGTATCCCATAATGTACCCATAATGCCTTGAGGTTAGCAAACAAACCGTGAACAGAAGCTGGAAGGTGTCCGTTGTCCTTATAGCCCAGGATCTTACACTGTGTTCTTTCTCTGGCCCTGCTAGCTACCCCTGAACCAGGGAGGGTCCCCACTGCCAATGCCCCATCTCCTCATCTACAGAACAGAGGCTGTGAGTCCTTGCGTCGGTGCTGTGAGGAATACGGGAGTTAATCGCTGAAAAGCTTCAGGACGGGGCCTGGTGCGTGGGACGCCCTTCACGATATCACTTGCTGTTTGATTATTATTGTCATATCGTGGGTCCTCTAGACTTTTGTGAGCAGCTTCAGAGCTGCAGCGGACGCTGAGATGACCCGCAGCAGTCCCTTCCATTGACAGGGGCAAAGCAAGGGAAGGGACGCGCCCAAGGTCGGAAACGGCAGAACTGGAAACCAGGTTCATGTCCTTGGCCTTCAAGGCAGCCGGGCCCAGTGCAAAGGGGAAGAGCCCTTAGATTGAGGGGTCTCAGTGAACATTCACAAGAGGATGTGTGGAAAATCTCCCACCTGGCGCAGTGACTTGCCCAGCACGTAGTAGATGCTAAATAAACATGGTTGGTTTGTTTTTTTTTTTTTTTTCCTTCTTTCTTTCTTCCCTGGCCAGTGCCCCAGTCTCTTAGCTGAGTTCAGGGTTAAGAGCTGACACAAATTAGGAGCCTACAGGACAGAAGACTTTAACGGTGGGGTGGAGGTGGGCACAGGGCCCTGGCAGAAGGTAAGGGGAATGGATGTCGAAAAGGACCCTCCTGGTGCCTTGATCTCCCCTCCCACGCCCCATGGTAGCAGAAAGACACAACCCAGTCTCTACCACTTATTTTTCCACATAAAAGCTTTATTGAGGTATAAGTCACAAAGCATACAAGTCACTCATTTAAAATATTAATATTATACATTGTATATATTATATTCTGTGGTTTTTAGCATATTCACAGAGTTGTAAAACCATCGCCACAATTTTAGAACATTTTCATCACCCCTATAATAAACCCCATACCTATTAGCTGTCACTCCCATTTCCCCCAGCCCCTGGCGACCTCTAATCCACTTTTTATTTGTATGATCTGCCTATTCTGGACATTTCATATAACTGGAACCATCCAGTACGTGGTCTTTTGTGTCTGGCTTCTTTCACTCTGCATAATCGTTCAAGGTTCATTCATGTTGTGGCATGGATTGGCACCTCGTTCTTCTTAATTGCTGAATAATATTCCATTATCTGGACATACCACAATTTATGTATCCAGCCATCAGCGAATGGGCATTAGGATTATTTCCACTTTGGGCTATAATGAATAACGCTGCTATGGACATTCATGTGCAACTTCTGTGCAAACTTATGTTTTCATTTCTTTTGGGTCTGTCCATAGCAGCTGGAATTGCTGGGGCATATGGTAACTCCATGTTTAATTCTCCATATTTGATGACCTGCCAGACCATTGTCCAAAGCAACAGCACCATTTTACATTTCCACTAGCAGTGCACAAGGGTTCCAATTTCTACACGTCGTTGCCAACACTTTCTATTGTCATTATTATTATTATTATTGCCATCCTAGTATGTGTGAAGCAGTATCTTATTGTGGTTTTGGTTTGCATTTCTCAAATAAAGATATTGAGCATCTTTTATGTGTTTATTGGCTATTTGTATATCTTCTTTGGAGAAATGTCTATTCATAGCACTCTGGGAGGCTGAGGTGGGAGGATCGCTTGAGCCCAGGAGTTTGCGGTTGGTGTGAGCTAGGCTGACGCCACGGCACTCACTCTAGCCTGGGCAACAAAGCGAAACTCTGTCTCAAAAAAAGACCAGCCTGGGCAGCATAGCAAGACCCTGTCTTTATAAAAAAGTAAAAAAAAAAAAAAAAAATAGAGTGATGCAGCCAAATGTCCCTTCTCTGATCAAAGCCTGTTAGAACCCTATTATTTCTCCGACTTAACTCCCAATCATTCTCTACCTGGCTCACTCCTCAGACCCACAAGGACGTGCCCACCTCAGAGCTTTTGTGCTAATTTGAGCTTTTGCCTAGAATGTTCTTTCTCCAGATATCACACAGCTCTCTTCCCACCCCCTCCAGTCTTTGCTCAAATACTCCCTCATTGGATCCCCCTATTTTATTATTTTTTTAAAAAAATTTTTAGTAGAGATAGGGTCTCACTCTTGTTTAGGCTGGTCTCAAACTCCTGACCTCAAGCGATCCTCCTGCCTCGGCCTCCCAGAGCACAGGGATTACAGGTGTGACCACCGCACCCAGGCCCAGATCCCCCTATTTTAAATTGCCCCTCTCGGAACTTTTTTTTTTTAAATATGCATGTCTATTTTATTTCCATTAGAAAAATATTAGTTATATAAAATTTTGGTCCACTTCTTTCTCCTAGACCTCTACCATTCATATTTAAATACTTTAATTTTACTCAACTAAAAGAATCATAGATCTGACATGAGAACTAAATATTCTACATTATAAATTTGATTAGGTGTGTTTTTGATTATTTCTCAGAAACAATAACTCATCTTTCCTACCTGTTATTTCCCTTTATTTATTTGAGTAACTATGTAATGAGTATCTCTTTCCTACGTTCAGCCATATGGGTATACATTAAGTGTAATTTACGCACCAGCAGCTGGATGCAGTATCTAATCTTCATTCATGTTCAACTACCCCTGTTATATCCTATTTCCGTGATAACTTCAGATACTTTAGTCAAGCTTATGCTTCTATCAATTATAAAAATTAAGAGGTTATTATATCAACTATAAAAATTAAGATGTTAAAAATTCCAGACTAAACACTGGGCCCACTTATAGTAATGGTGTTGCAAAAGGTCCTTGGACAGCTACTGCTTCCATTTCAATTCTGCCTCCTTTGGGCAAAGCAGCAACCTGGTAGGCAGCTCTTGCAGTAAAATTACTCTTGAAATACTGTTTGTAGATGTCATTGACAGTATTGAAGTCATTTATGTCAGCCAGCAAAAGAGTTGTTTTTACCACATTAGTGAAGTCACAGCCTGCAGCTTTCAGAATTTCACCCATGTTTTTAAGAGCTTGTTTAGCT
>VSMD01083733.1:0-12841 GCA_008750895.1 Mirza zaza | reverse complement strand
GACACGTGCTGCAGGGGTGTCAGCGCTGGGCCATACCGCAGACACGTGCTGCAGGGGTGTCAGCGCTGGGCCCCACCGCAGACACGTGCTGCAGGGGTGTCAGCGCTGGGCCCTACCGCAGGCACGTGCTGCAGGGGTGTCAGCGCTGGGCCCCACCGCAGACACGTGCTGCAGGGGTGTCAGCGCTGGGCCCCACCGCAGGCACGTGCTGCAGGGGTGTCAGCGCTGGGCCATACCGCAGACACGTGCTGCAGGGGTGTCAGCGCTGGGCCATACTGCAGACACGTGCTGCAGGGGTGTCAGTGCTGGGCCCCACCCCAGACACGTGCTGCAGGGGTGTCAGCGCTGGGCCCCACCGCAGGCACGTGCTGCAGGGGTGTCAGTGCTGGGCCCCCAGTTCCCCGGCACTGGCCACCGCCACCAGCCTCATCAAAACACACACTTAACTCTTTCTCTTCCTCATGAACGCATCAGTGGCTAATTGCAGACTTAATAATGTACACCATCACAAAACCGAAAACTGGGAAAGATCTTGACAGTTAAAAGTTCAAATCCCCACCTCACGCCGGAGCCTCTCCCCATCCTCCGACACGGAGGCCCCCGCAGGGAGCAGCTCCGCAGCCACTCCGGGCTGCACGCAAAGTGGAGGGAGCTCCCCGCACGGGCCGGGGGTGGTGCGTGCCAGGGGCCTCAGCGCAGAGGCTCTGCGGGGAAGTCCGATTTCCTCCTCATGGCAGGCGCCTGCGTGGAGGTCCGGGATGAGGTGAGCTGCCCTGTGTCACACAGCTTGTAAATGGAATCCGTGTCAGACAGACGCCAAACCCCAGGCTCTTTCTACCGTCCAGCAACTGCGAATGTGAAAATTAAAACACTCCTTCCACCAAGTGTCCGCCATTGGGCCCAACTTGATTTCTGAGTCTAATCTACATTACACATAAACTATCTATCCAGTCCATGTCACACACAGAAACACATCCTTCCCTGGGCTCCTCTTCTTCACCCACGGCGCCCCCCAGGGCACAGGTGATGTCTGCTCCGCGACCGGCTCTAACTGTGGTCCCCCCAGCCGCTCTCGCCCTCTGCCCTTCAGTGGGGCGCTGTCACCCCGCCCAGCGTGACTCGGTGAACGCGTGAACGCCATGTACCACTCGCTGCGTGACACTTCCTCAGGCTTCCCATGCCCTGGGAAGGAGTCAAATGTCTTAGTGTGCCCACAGAGCCCCCTGTGGAAGTACACGCGTGACCCTACCCACTCACCGCCACACCCAATGGCTCAGGTACAGAAGGCTCCTCGCTGACCATCTCCACCTTCCTTTGTCCTCACATGCTCCGACCTCGCTCCCGCCTGGGACTGGGACCCTGCTTGTCTCTCTCTGCGGCGTCTCAGGGCTCACTCTTTCGTGCCACTCGGCTCTCATCTGAAATGTTCTCACAGAGGCCTTGCTAGTCTCGAAGTCCCTGCTCTGTGATTTCTATCACATTGTCTCATCTTCTTGTCTTCATGACACTATGGCCCCGTGATTGCCACACTCTCCCTCTGTGTACGGTTCCCCAGCACCCTCCATCAACCAGAATGTTGGCTTCTTGTGAGCAGAGCTGTGTCTACTCTGGGCCTGAACTGGGGCTGGAAAGAGCAGGTGCAAAACTCATCAGCCGAATTTCTTGGTGGTCTCTATGGCAGCGCTTCTAGTGTCCAAACCGGCTTCCTCCCCTCTGGCTCTTCTCTTCTCCAGGTGAAATGCGCTCTTGGGTGAGCTGTCTTCCACGCTGCTCTAGACTCCCCGCCCTAGCCTCCGCCCCATGCAAGGGGCCTCTCTAACTCTGCAGAGTCCAGATCTGTGCTCAGCCTGCCACCTGCCATGGACCTGGATGATGTGACCCAGGGAGAATCTTTTTTTTTTTTTTGAGACAGAATCCCACTCTGTTACCTAGGCTAGAGTGCCGTGGCATCACTAACTCACAGAAACCTCAAACTCCTGGGCTCAAGTAATCCTCCTGCCTCAGCCTCCTGAGAAAGTGGCACAGGCATGTGCCACCATGCCTAGCTTATTTTTTTCTATATAATTTTTAGATGTCAATCTAATTTCTTTTTTTTTTTTTTTTTTTTTTTTTTTTTTAGTAAAGACAGGCTCTCACTCTTGCTCAGGCTGGTCTCCAACTCCTGAGCTCAAACGATCCGCCCACCTCAGCCTCCCAGAGTGCTAGATTTACAAGCATGAGCCACCATGCCTGACTTTCCAGGGAGAATCTTGAACACATGAAAATGACCCAAGATTAGCAAAAGTGGCCTAGTTCCACAGAAAGCCTCCACGCAGTGACTTGAGGCTGCTGGGGGCCCTTTGGCCCTGACCTTTATTCTAGGCCGTTCCTGAGGCTAGGGCTGGGCAGAGTGCGTCCCGATAGCTGCTCCAGCCAGATCCTGCTCTCCCAGCCTCTTCCAAGGTGTCTGGGGCTCGGGGGGTGGCCTTCCCTTGGCGAAGATGAGGCTGCAGGCTCAAATGCTAGCACCTACTCCTGAGGGCTGGGAACCAAAAGTGGGGCTTGCCTCCAGGAGTGTGCTCTTCGGAGGGAAGGCTCCGGTGGAGTGAAGAGAGCTAAGCGCACCGTCAGCAGCCCCTGCTCCTCGGAAGGTTCCTGTAAGCCTCTGGCAGGCACCCGACACCCACTGCTCATCTTTCAAGTCCAGACCTGAGCTAACTTCTCGGCTGAGTCAATGCAGGAGAAAGTCAAGGTGGGATGGTTTCGTATCCATCTGACTTGGAATCGATGTCATTTGTCGATGTCATTCAGAATTTTCTGAATCCAGAAAATTCATCTATAATGGGATCCATGACCTGGTGAATTTGGCTTTTTGTGTGTCAACAGCCAGGTGTTGTAAATGCCCCTCATACTCTGTCTCTGAATTCTACTATCTAGGAATTAGAAAGTCCCTTAAGGTCTCAGAATCCGACTTCTTTGGTAGAACTCATAAGCCAGGCCCAGTGGAATAGGCATGTCTACACTGGTAGTCCAGACTGCAGGGCCCTGGCCACGGCTCTGCCTCCAACCCCCACGCTGTTCTGTTCCACATCTGTGACCTGTGCTTATTGGTACTCGATGATTCCCAGCCATCAGTGTCAGCTCTGAGATTTCCCAAGCAGGATTTATAGTTACAGTCAGTTCCATTTCCACCTTCTGGATGAGGTCTCTTTTGATTGATGACTCTGTGCACACTGGTCCTCTTCTGATCCTCTGTCACTGCACCTTCTTTGCTTCCTGTCCCTCATCTTCCTCGTGTTTACGCTCTCTGCCTCTTGCGTGGGACCCGTGGCGCCAAGCTGGGGGATCCAGTTCTGCCCCGACCGCGTCTCCTCAGAACCCAGGGCAGCACGCCCGGCACGCAGCAGGTGCTCCACATGGCTGAATGTCTCAGTCGCAGCAACTGTCTGTGGCGCAGGGCAGCTCAGGCCTCCCAAGGCTGAGAACACCCTGTGTAAGCCGTGTCAGTCCCCAAAACTTCCAGAGTAAGCCCAAATCTGCATTACTCCAGTCATGTCCCAGGGCTAACCTTCGGTTCTTCCAGTCTTATTAGCTGATGTTCAAATACAAAAAGTGCAAAGTTTCTTTGGAATCCTGTTTTAAAACCCTTCTGTGTAATTTGGAAGACATCAGCTGAGGAGAGCTGCAGCTGGGAAGCAAAGGTATCCCAGGGCTGTACAACATTGTTATGTTTATACTGGGGCGGTGACAAGAGAATGCTTGCATTAAACTATTACTGATTTAAACTCATTAAATAAGACAACCGATCAAGAACACTGAAATGAAAGACTCTGCATTTTTTTCTTCCTAAGTGAACCTGGTGGAGAACATTAATATTTGGGCGATATTTGTCTTGAAAGGGAAGATGGATGTGAACCCTCTAAGCAACCTTCCATCTGTATCAGACGGGATCTAACAAAAGATGACTGCATTATAATTTGTTTATGCAAGTGGAGATTGTAATTTTTTTCTTAATGATTTGCGATTCTATACCAATAACATGGTACATGGGCATATGGGCATATGGACTTGAAGAAATATGAACTTTATGGAAATATAACATAAATTCAACTTTATTCTAAATTGATTAAATACATACTCTTTTTCTGGTAGAAAATATTGTTTATTGAATGATACCTTTGTGAGAAACACTGTCAGTAGTAGATCATTATGATGACATTATCTTGCTTTAATGAAAAAGGGATGGTACCATTAAAAAAAAAAAAAAAAAAACTCCCTATTGGTAGGCTGGGAAAGGGAGAGGCCAGCAGCACCAGCGGTGGCTGTCTAACTCCAACGCTCCCCGGGATGGGGCGGGAGAGAAATGGAGGTTCTCCGTCTCCAAGGCTCTGGATGTAGAAACAATAGGGCTGAGAGGGAAGTAGGACGACCTGGCTGGTGTTCCTACACACCGGCCACTGTCCCGGGGAAAGCATGCTCTGAGACAGGGTCCGGTAGAAAGCTGGCATGGCTCGGGTTTCCCCAGAGCTTCCCCTGTCACTGCTGCATGTAACGCCCAGCAGCCTGCACGGCCCAAGAACATCTTGGAAAGGCCTGACGAGGACAAGTGCATGGTTTGTGTGTGCATTGGTGTGTTTGGTTTATTTAATTAAGCCAAGTCAAAGTCATATTCCACTCTCCCATCCTCCTGGCTTGTCATTTATGAAAGCCACGATGTCCCCACAGGAGACACGTATGGAAAGACGGGGCCTTACGAACAGTCGTCACCTACAGGCTTCCTGCCACTGGCTCAGTGTCCACTCTGCCCTGCGGCATAGCCCTTCCTGTCGCTGAGTGGCCATGGGATATTCCCCTCCTGCTCCTGGTCGACCCTGTGCCCCTCCCCTCCACTCTGAGGCCGGTAGAGGAAGGGAGTTCGCTGGAATGGAAATGCTGAGGGCGAGGCCCCCGGGGGTCAGGGCAGGTCAGCCACGTGAGCCGAGCAGCGAGTCCCCAGTGGGCCACCAGGCAGCTGACAGGCTCCAGGCGGCCACAGCGGAGCTCCCATCTCTGTGACCCGCAGGCACGTTCTCCTCTCGTGGCAAGCACAGCTCCCTTTGTTCTCCTGTAACTCCACGGGGGCCGAGCCCTTGGGAATGAACTTTCACAATAACAGGCTGCAAAGGCCTGGAGGTTGTTTCTGACCACAGCAGCTCTCTGTGAGCCGTGGCTCCCAGCTGTGTCTCCCAAGGTGCTAACAACACAGGTGAGCAGCCACCCCCAGCCCACACCGCCATTGCCACCCACCACTGTCTCTGAGGAGGTTTACATTCCCAGGCCCTTGACAGGGCTCTGTGGACATCTGTCCATGTATTTAAGTCACCCCTTGGTCGTGCATGTGCGTGTGCGTGTGTGTGTGTGTGTGTGTGTGTGTGATGTATGCGTAGAATGGCATTTAGTCAAAAGCAAAATCCCACTCTTGAGAAACACCTTGTCCCTGCCACAAGGGACGCTTCCTCCCAGTGCTTGCGGGTGGAGCACGGTTACCATGCCCAGTATTTCTGCCTGTCCGTCTTAAAACTCGGGTTCACAGTCCACCGAGCAGCCTTCCCAAGTGTCACCTGGAGCAAAGACAGCCCCCAAAACCAACATGAAATAGGAGTGTTCCCTGGTCAAGGGCTCTCCCCGCGTGACTACATGTGAGCAGGACCCAGACCGCACTACGGGACGGGGCTGCCCCCCAAGATGGTGAAAGCAGAATAGCAGGGGCGGGTCAGGCGTCTGATGTCTGTGAACCACTCAGCTGATTTTAACAGGCCGCTGGGGTGGAACGCCCTGGGTCAAGCCGTAAGGAGACGTTCTGACTGAAGCCCGCCACTCTTTCCGCTGGCCTGCAGCAATTCTAGTCACACAGGGAAGGTTCCTGTTCCCACAGACGTGTCGCCAGACTGCACAACACTTTGATCTGTGTCCAAACCACCTGGGAGGATCATAAAGACCACGGAGCTCCGGGACCCTCTGCGTGGGCGGGGCCCTAGGCCGTGGGACTTCACAAAGCTCCCTGGGCTATTCTGACGCCCACCGGATCGACAGCCCAGGACCTCGTCCTTCCAGAGCCTGGAAAGTAGCTGCACAAGCAAACGTGACTACCTCCGCCCACGGCAGCGATCGGCGAGAGCGTTCCATGCCTATGCGGCAGTGATACTAGTCACGGCCAATTGTCCCTGCTGGGGACCTGAGCCCAGGTGAACCCCCCACTGTCAACTCCTCCCCCCACACACAGGAAATCCACTCTGGAGAAGTGTGTGCAGAACTCACTGTCCTTAACCACTGTGGGCCTGGGACAGCCTTCTGTCCTCCGCACCTACCCTCCTGTGCATGCTGTCCCATGGGAGCCAGGCAGAGGCCTGTGCCCACGTGCTCATGCAACGCTGGGCCTCTAGACACCCCCCCACAGAACAAACAGAATAGGTCAAGTCTGTGTTGTCAAACGGGAAGGCCCCAATGGGAGTCAAGGTGTCAATGTTCCCATCCAGGGCCGCCGCCCAGACTCCGGGGTTGTGGAGAAAAGAGGCTGACGGTAGAGACTCCCCCCAGGAGCGCAGGCTACTGTCCACAGCTCGCAGGGCTCCAAAACTGCAAGGCCCAGGGAGAGACACGAGAATGGCTGATGAGGGACTGGAGTCTCCGCCTGGCCTACCTAAGGGCAACCTTCTCGGCTGCGCTTCCCCGGCTGAGGAACAGGAGGACAGGGAGGATGTGCTGCTAAACGTCTGCCTGACCAACCCGTCCCAAATCCAGCGGAACAGGCCCTCCCAGCACCCGAGCTGCAGCACTGCCTCATTCCAGCCTGAGCCCCGTGGCGAATGCTGGGTGGGGGCAGGTGTGTCCTGGGTGGCGGCAGGTGGGCACAGGGCTTATGCAGATTGCCTCCAGACAGGGCTCTAAGGAGCCACCCTGCCGGGTGCCAGCCCTGACTCTGGGTCAAGGACACTCTCAGCACTGACCACACTTGCCCACTTTTCCTGTCCATGGGCCACTCACTCCCTTGGCCCACTGCCCCTTCCCTCTGTTGGACACTCACTTCTGACATCTCCCCTGCAGCCCCAGGTGGACATTTCTGGTCCCTTCCCTCCAGGACTCTAGCCACCCACCAAACATGTATGTCTCTGTTTGGCTGCCCTAGAAAATGTATGAACTACCCTAGAAAATTTCTTTCCTGCAACACCAAGCCACCAAGGGGCTGCTGCAGGGCCACTCTCCTCCCCAGGGTGCTCTGCACAGCGCTCTCTGGGCCACTCTCTGACGCAGGGAAGGTCCAAGCGAGGGGGCCCCAGGACAGAGAAGCAGGGGACAGGCCACCCTCTGGCTGCACTGAGGACTGTCTTATAGAGAAGTGTGGGGCAGCACCCGCAGAGTGGGAATGTGAAAGAGGAAGTAAGCGAAGGCCAGGGTTTTTTGAAATGGAACACAGATCCCAAAAACATAGCACGTAGAGCAACCTTATTGTGTGTAAGAATCACTTGGAAGAGATGAAAATGCAGATTTCAAGGCCCCTTCCCCAAAGAGTCTGCTCCCATAAATGTGGCCGAGGAACCTATGGCCCGGGCACAGGTGTTCCGAGGACAGAGTGCGAGCGACACTATTGCAAAGCAAACAGAGGGCAGGGGCAGCATAGGGGCACATAACCAGGCCAGAGCACAGCGTAGAAACCAGAGAGAAGCTGAGGTCAGGCTGGCGGGAGGGATGTGGGTCGGGCATGGCCCCTGAAGCCTCAGCTCTCCGAGCACAACTTCCTGCCATTTTGGAAACCCCTGGTTTTTTATTAATAGTTCAACCCTGGTATGGCACTTGAAATATGAGCTGGTCATAGGGAACCTCGGGGCCTATGAAATCTTCCTCCTTAGAAATAGACTCCTAATTTATAGAGTTGGGAGTCCATCCGAGAGGAAAGGGCTGGATTTATTGCTGGTAAAATATGAAGGACGTAACGTGATACCTCTTCAAGCCTCCTTCTATATTTTCACAGGCCAGGCAGTAATTGCCTCCAGAGGAGAGGCCCCGACGGGTCAGGGGAGGAATCCCACCGCCCGCCATCCAGGATGCAGGGGCTGGGGCCCGGCATGGCGGCAGGACAGACGGGACCCACAGGAAGACGTCGCAGGTGGCTCCACCCAAGACCGAGGGGCCTCAGACAAGGAAGACACAGAGACAGACAGAAGGTGGGAGCCTGGGGGAACGAGCCAGGGACGTCCTCACAACAAACGCAGGAACCCTGCTTCAGTTCCCGAGGGCGCTGAAATCACACCGCAGGACAACCGTGTCCGCACAAGGCTTCCTCCCGGGTGATCAGGCACAATGCGGCCCGGGATGAGTCACTCTCACCCCGGCCTGGCCTCTTTCCCTTGGGGGCTTTTTGTGGACAGAAAACTGCAGCCAAATTAGGACACGCCAAGGATCCAAAGGCACCAAGGCCTGCTGGCGTGTGGCCAGAAGCATCAGATTTTCTACCTGATTTGGGCTGATCCTTAAATCAAGCCCCCTCATTTGGCTTGTGCAGACAACCTCCAAATGGCATCTGAGTGACGTCACAGCTGTGCTGGAGGAAGGGATTTATTCTCCCAAGCAGCAGTTGAGGAGCAAGAGGCATGATCCCACAGCACCAAGAAGACTCTCAGTCGCCAAATACTCACACAAATAAATGCAAAAGGACCCCCATGGGGGCCAGAGAAAGACACGCACACCCTGCAGCGGGCGCGCATGCCCCTGCCCTCCCAGCAAGCACACGCCAGTGGGCCAAAGAGGGGCATGCTCCTGAAGGAAGCAGTGACATGTAGACACCCAGGAAGCGGACGGAAGCGGCGCCCAAGAGCAGAAGCTCGTGGCAAGGTCGGCCTCGTGAGAGAGGCCAAGGCCGGACAGGGAGGCTGTGGTCCAGCTGAGGACCTGGTCCCTTTCTCGGGGGAGGGGGAGCACCAGAGCCACTGAAGGGTTTTCGGCAGGGCAGCGCACGATGGAGCTCTGGGAAAGACCACACGGCCAGACGCGGAGCAGCGAGGGGACTGAGAGTTAGCAGGCGCCGACGCAGGGAGGCGTCTAGGCTAGTCCGTGAGGCAGGGGCGCGGGGAGAAGTGCTGCAGCTCCAACCAAGATGCTTGCTGCGGACAAGGGTGGATGCATCTGAGAACACCCGCAGGCAAATCGGCCAGCACAGACTGCACCTGGGGCCGTGAGGTGATGTGGTTGCCATGGGTGACATCCTAATGTGAGGGGCACAGGAAGAAGATGTGACTTAGAGCTCAAGATTCCTATTCTGTTTTTATTGTGTCAATAATCAGGTGCCATTTACGTGGGACCTTCGAGAAGGCAATCGATTATGTGTTTATGGAGCTGAGAAGAGAGTTCTAGAAGGAGATTTCAATGTCTGTGTTAGCTGCACACAGGAGTTCGTTGGTTCCTAGGTCTGGAATGAGGTGGTAGGAGGAAAGCCTCACGTGAAAAAGGAGATGGCCCGGGACTGAGCTGCAAGTTGCCCACTGTGGCCCGTGAGCCAGGGAGGAAACAGGAGAAAGCCACGACCTAGAGGCCATGAATCAATCACAATGGATTGGAGCTGGGCTCAGGGGAGACCACAGTGGCTTGAAAGGGGGAAGAAATGGAGCTAGGACTTCCACACACTGGATAACGCGATAGTCTCGTAAGAAATAAGCAGGTTCAGGACGAGGCCACAGCTGACGGTCAGCGGGTGGGTGATGATCAAGCCGTGGTCCCTGGGCTCAGGGGGACGGAATTAAGAGCTGGCTCCACAGAGACAGAAAAGGACAGACAGACTCCCTGGGTAAGTGGGCCGCTGTGTGGTGAGGCACAAACAACTAAGACATTAACGGGAAGTAGAGGCAGGTCCCATGTCCCCATCAGGCTGCACGGCTAAGGATTCTGTGTTGGGCGCCGTGACCCGTGGCAGTTTCTCGTGGCCTGGCAGAGCACATGTAGAGATGTCCATCACCCGATGTGGCTTGTAGACTTGGCGCCCGGAGGAGGGGGGACACGTGGGTGTGGGGTCTCCAGCAGGGTCTGCGGAAGCCACCCGAGGCCGCGCGTCAGAGGCACAGAGGTGCCCTGGGCGGCAGAGACCAGGAGGAGAGGAGGCGGGCGGCAGGAGTCGACGGGCAGACAGGAGGAGCGCGGCCCCCGCAGAGAAGGGCGAAGCGTCTGCGCCAGGTGAGGCCCCGAGTGCCCTGGGCTTGGCGGGCGCAGCGTCCGCACTGCTGCAGAGCAGGAGACGACCGGAAAGGGCTGGAACGGGAGAGGGGGCCAGAGGGGAACAGCCGGTACACCCGCGCCTGAGGACGGCGGAAAACGAACAGCTTCGGGGCTCAGGCAGGCCCAGAAGGGAGTTTTGCAGTTGTCTGTTTCCATGTGTAGTGTGTGAGTGTGTGTGTGTGTGTTTCCCCACCTTTACTGAAGTATAATTGACAAATACGAACTGAATACAGCCAAAGAGTGCAGGTGATGATTTGATACGCACTGCGTGTGAGGTGATTACCGCGATCCAGCTAACACGCACATGCTCCCCACGCTTCTTTGCATGCTGAGAACACTTGAGATCTAGTCTCTTGGCAAATTTCAAGGATACTGTAGAGCATTAAGTGCAGTCACCACACTGTGCGTTAAGTCTCCAGAACTTATTCATCTAATAGCTGAAGGCACGGTTGTGTTTTTCAGTAAGGCAGACTTGGACATAAAGTGGAAATGGACAATAAACATGGAAAACAGAAACAGATCAATGGCAGGAGTTACCCGACATGCTAATTAAGTCATTGAAGCACTGTGCATCTCTCGCGGTGGTGAATGCAAACAGTTTATCCAGACGGCCATTTGGGAATTTACACAGGGCCGCGTGTCACAGGACAGCATTTTGTCTTTGGCTCCTCAGGCGCCGTGGTGGATCTGCTCGTGGCGGGCACAGCGGGTGCGTTCCCAGTCACCCCGCTGCCCGTGGAGTCGGCGTGCCCTCCGCCTGGGCTGCAGTTGAGCTGGGCTCAGACACGGAACCTCTGTGCCCTGAAGATGCTGCAGGGTCCGCGGGATTCCAGCAAGCTGACTCAGGACCTGCTTTCTGCGTAGGGCAGGAGGACAAGCTCGGTGGCCGCTCCGCGATGTTTCAGAGATTGCCTCTCATGTCACAAAGGGAAGAGAGACCAAGGGAGCCACATTCAAGGTCCAAACACAAAGCCGAGTGGGCACCATAAGTCAGCACCCTGAGTCAAGGGACTTGCCCACACACACAGCAGAGCCGGGATTCCATCCAGGCTGTCAGACCCCAAACTCGGACCCCACCTGCATTGCTCTTCTGCCTCTCTAAGCCCATCTCACCTGTAACCAGGAAGGCTGAAGGCCTCCAAGCCCCATCAGAGGTGGTGGAGAAAGCCAACCGAGAGCGGGGGCAGGGGCACCACATGAGCACCTGGCACAGCCTCGGCACAGTCCTGTCCATGAGCGCATGCAACATCAGCACATACTGCCCGGGCAAAGGTGTGCCAGGGCTCCTGGTCATGGGGTGGAGGGGGACGGGAGGACAAGGCCACACTGGCCCTGCTGGGTCCGGGGCGTGCCTCCAGCCTGCCTGGGCAGGGGAACCTACTCAACCTTCGTGGCCTCCATTTGTGCACTGGGGCTGGGGAGGGCAGAGTGAATGAGCTTTGTAGTCCTCGCTGGCTCTGCAGGCTCTGAACCCAAGTTGTTGAGTAAGAGTAAGATCCCGGTAGCATCATTCATGCCGCAATTGTAAGTGTTCTTAGGTCTCAGCTGTTTACAAGCAAACTATTAAAATAAGTACTAGTCCATCAAACCAGACTACATGAAAAAAAAATACATAGAACAAGCATGAGCACCATACCATCTGGCTCAGAATGAGCCAGAATATCAAAGGAGGGATGAGGGAACAACCCCAAACAACCAGCTCTGAGTCCGAGGCCACACCTGTGAATAGGAATGAGGACCCCCAGATAATGCAGTGGAAGTGCTCTCTTGACCACTGAGGGAACCACACCGCGTCACCTGTCCAAAGGTACGTCGCTGCCGTGGGCCCCAGGGTTGCTCTGCACAACACTGAATAGGCCAGTGGACAGGTTCTCCCTTCTACTCAGCATTGGCTTATTTCCAGGCCTCCAGTTTTTTAAAGCAAAAACAATGACAATTTTCTGTCCATTGTCATTTCCTAAGAACACTTATGGGACAAAGTCTGAGCAGCAGTAAACAGCCTGGGAGCCAAAGTTCTCTGGCTCCAGCAAGCATGTGAGGCATGATTCATCTGGCGAAAATTCTTTTTCTAAAGAGGGAAAGCAGGTTAAACAAGGGCCTGCACAAAGTTGTCTTCCTGTGGCAAACAAAAGCCTCAGCCAGCTCAGCCCCTCAAGCCAGAGCTCCTGGACCAAGCCATGTGTGGCTTACACGCAACTCTCCAGATAGGAACTTTGGGGATGATATGGTGATGGTGATGGTGGTGATGGTGGTGATGGTGGTGATGGTGGTGATGGTGATGGTGGTGATGGTGGTGATGGTGATGATGGTGATGGTGGTGATGGTGATGATGGTGGTGGTGATGGTGATGGTGGTGATGGTGGTGATGGTGATGGTGGTGATGGTGATGGTGGTGATGGTGGTGGTGGTGATGGTGATGATGGTGGTGGTGGTGGTGGTGGTGGTGATGGGGATGGGAATAGTGGTGATGGGGATGGGTATGGGGATGGTGGTGGTGGTGGTGGTGGTAGTGATGGGGATGGGGATGGTGATGGATGGTGGTGGTGGTGGTAGTGGGGATGGGGATGGTGATGATGGGGATGGGGATGGGGATGGTGATGGTGGTGATGGTGGTGATGGT
>VSMD01083729.1:3375-82350 GCA_008750895.1 Mirza zaza | reverse complement strand
TTTTGAGACAGAGTCTCACTTTATTGCCCAGGCTAGAGTGAGTGCCGTGGCGTCAGCCTAGCTCACAGCAACCTCAAACTCCTGGGCTCAAGCAATCCTGCTGCCTCAGCCTCCCAAGTAGCTGGGACTACAGGCATGTGCCACCATGCCCGGCTAATTTTTTCTATATATATTAGTTGGCCAATTAATTTCTTTCTATTTATAGTAAAGATGGGGGTCTCGCTCTTGCTCAGGCTGGTCTGGAACTCCTGAGCTCAAACGATCCGCCCACCTCGGCCTCCCAGAGAGCTAGGATTACAGGCGTGAGCCACCGCGCCCGGCCCAAATTTTTCATTAGTTAAGGACTATTTTGTTTTCAAAGTTTTTGTTCTATTCTCATAATAAAACATCATGGCCCCAAAATAAAATTTTTTTTGTAGTGTGGCAGTCAATGTGTTAAATATACAAGTATATACTTATCAATATGCTAATTATTTCACATGTACTAATCATACAGACTGAATGTTATGAAGTTCCTTAAAAAGAAGATTGCTTCATTAGTTTGAACTTAAAAAAATAATAATTTATTTCTAATTAGGGAGAAATGGCAAAATTATAAAGAGGAATGGAAGTAGGCATGGCAGGTATCACCTTACTATGTTGAGAATTCAGTTAAGCAACAAAAAGACTTCACCTAGCTACATGAGTGGCCATTATAACTATAAAGCAAGCTCTATGAAAAGCTGACAGGTTAGACACTGGGGCTCACACCAATAATCCCATCTCTTTGGGATGTGAGACCAGGCAGGAAGATCGCCTGAGGCCAGGACTTCCAGACCACGCTATAGGGAACATAGCAACCCCCTCTCTACAAATAAAAAAACAAAAAAAATAGCCAGGCATGGTGGCCCCCACACAGGCCTAGCTACTCCAGGAGGCTGAAGTGGGAGGATCGCTTGAGCTCAGGAGTTCAAGGCTGCAGAGAGCTATGATTGTGCCACTGCACTCTAGTCTGGGCAACACAGCAAGACTCTGCCTGATAGTCTCTACCTAGAGTCACCTTGTAAGCCAATTTGATGGTATATATTTTTTTAATTTTTTTTTAAGACTAGTCAAGTGCAGTAGTGAGGAGGGGGGAAATGGTATATTTTCATTCTACAGATAAGGAAACAAAGGAGGATACTGTCAAAAATGACCAGCTCAAAGAGGCATCCAAATCTCCTATTATTAATAATATACTATTTAAAGCAGTGTATTAATGGGAGATTCTTTGAGACAGGGTCTCGCTTTGTTGCCCAGGCTAGAGTGAGCGCCATGGCATCAGACTAGCTCACAGCAACCTCAAACTCCTGGGCTCAAGTGATCCTGCTGTCTCAGCCTCCCAAGTAGCTGGGACTACAGGCATGCACTACCATGCCCAGCTAATTTTTTCTATATATATTAGTTGGCCAATTAATTTCTTTCTATTTTATAGTAGAGACAGGTCTTGCTCTTGCTCAGGCTGGTTTCGAACCCGTGACCTCGAGCAATCCGCCCGCCTCGGCCTCCCAGAGTGCTAGGATTACAGGCGTGAGCCACCGCGTCCAGCCTGGGAGATCTTAAAAAGCCTTAAACTCAGGCCTTTTTTTAACCTAACAAGTCACTGCCAGTGTGTTATTTTATGCATTACAGTCCTGCCTTAACAATTTCAAAACTTAAGATAGTACAGTTTAAGGAAAGTTTTCCTAATAGTAAAGAGCAGTCCTTCTGGAAGCTCCCAAAATTAAGGGGAAGAGAGGAACAAGTTTTTTGTCCTATTTTTGTCTGCCTAACCACAAATGATTCAGTTAATGTCAGAGTGTCAGTATCTCTGTAACCTGCTGTGTATATCATCAAGAAAAAAAAAGCAAACCACAAAACCACCTAAAATGCATATTTGTGAGGACTAACAACTTATAGAACAGAGATTTTCTGACCACATAAAGGATATAGCAACCAGTCTGTATTTTGGTCTTGACACTAAATTCAAAATACAAAACTTGAGGCAGGAAAAAGGGAGTTTCAAGAATAATATGAAAACCACAGAATACAAATAATGAATGGAACTTGTAATCATATTTTCATACTTCCAGATTTTTGCACACATAGAAAGGAGTATTTTAAGGCAACTATAACCTTTCCCCTTCAGCCTGATTTTCTAAAGGAAGATCAAAGAAAAGCAGTTTGAACTCACACGTTCCTTCAGTTATGCAACACTGATTTAGACATTACACTTCAAAATCCCAGCCATTACTTCAGCACCCAGCAATCCAAATATCATTCCAGTCCTTTGAAGCTGCCTAATGGTATCTTCCATTTGCAACTAACACTTCTGTAGTCAAAAGATCTTTCTCAGGGTAGACGTTAATGTAAAACCACTCAGAATACACTGACACACATGCCTAGAGGCAGACTGGAAGGTGTTCAGGAGTCAATGTAACACCATTATAGAGAGTGTCGGCCTAGGAGCTGTCATAAACACTTCATAATCACTCTGACATACAAACTAGACTCCTTTCAATTCATTATTTTATTACATGCTGATTGGTGCTCAGTTGAAAACTGAAGAGAGAAAACAGTGCAACAGATAAGCCAATTTTGGCTTATAACCTCTTCCCACTTTAAAAAGATTGAGCTTGTTATATTTTATTGGTTCCATAAGCCTATCTTGATAGAATCTATTGATTGAAGTAGACAGATTTGCAATACTATACCTAACCAAGGAGAAACTGATTATATTAAATAGAAGCCTAAAATTATTTTCTGTAAAATAGATATCATAATAATTTGTAAGACTGAAAAGATGACTTTTAAAAATGACTGAAAATGCCAACAGTAGCAGTAAGGCAAAAAACTATACCTCTCAGATATTACATATGTACATGTATGATGGTACAACATCTTTGGAAAACCCTTAGGTAATTTCTAGTAAAGATAAATATATGCCACCTACCTTCTGATCCAGCAATTCCACTCCTAGGTACATATTTCTTTAAATCCATATAACTACAAGAATATTCACAGAAGCTTTATTCATAATAGTCAAAAGCCTTCACAAACCCCATCAAAAAGAAAACAACTGGCCAAGTGTGATGGCACACACCTACAATTCTAGCTCTTTGGGAGGCTGAGGGAGGAGGATTGCTTGAGGCCAGGAGTTAGAGACCAGCCTGAGCAAGAGCAAAATGCCATCTCTAAAAAAAAAAAAAACCAGAAAAATTATGTGAAGAAAGTATTGCTATCAAAAAAAAAAGAAAAATTAGCCAGGCATGGTGGCGCATGCCTGCAGTCCAACCTACTTAGGAGGCTGACACAGGAGGATTGCTTGAGCCCAGGAGCTTAAGGTTGCAGTGAGTTATAATGACACCACTGCAACCTAGCCTGAGCAACAGAGCAAAACCCTGTCTCAAAAAGAGGGAAAAAGAAAAGGAAATGGAAAGGGAAGGGGAAAAGGAAAGGAGAAAAGGGGAAAAGAGAGGGGGAAAGAGGGAAAAGGGAGGGGAGGGGAGGAAAGAAACGAAGAAAATCACTAAACAAAGTAGGGTATACTTAAACAGTGAAATAAAACACAATAATAAAAACAAACTACTGCAACACACAACCACACAGACAAATCTGAAAAATATATTTTAAGCAAAAGAAAACAAATAAAAAAGTGTACATACTATGTTCGTCTGTCTAAATGAAGTTCAATACGTGCAAAACTAGTATGTGGCCAGAATATTGATAACCTTAACCTGAAGAGAGGAGGAATACTGACTAGGAACTTTATGAGTAAGAAAAATATTCCATACTTTCTTCCCAATGGTAGTTTCATTTATTTGTGTATATATAAACAACTACATTCATACATATTTACATAAACACACACATATATACATTCACATAAGTAAAAAAGTCATCAAACCAGATTTGTGCATTTGATATTATATATATATATATATATATTTTTTTTTTTTTTTTTTTTTTTTTTTTTGAGACAGAGTCTCACTCTGTTACCTAGGCTAGAGTGCCATGGCGTTAGCCTAGCTCACAGCAACCTCAAACTCCTGGGCTCAAGGGATCCTTCTGCCTCCGCCTCCCGAGTAGCTGGGACTATAGGCATGTGCCACCATGCCCAGCTAATTTTTTCTATATATTTTTAGCTGTCCAGCTAATTTCCTTCTATTTTTAGTAGAGACGGGGTCTCACTCTTGCTCAGCCTGGTCTCGAACTCCTGAGCTCAAACTAGAGTGCTAGGATTACAGGCATGAGCCACTGCACCTGGCCTGATATATTTATTTTTAAAAAGATTATTTATCATTAACTGTGGTATTCCATACAGCAGAATATTATTCAGCACTACAAAGAAATAAGCTATCAATCCACAAAAAGACATGAGGAAACATTAAATGCATATTAGTAGGTGGAAAAACTCAATCTGGAATGGCTACCTACTATGTGATTCCATCATTTTGGAAAAGGCAAAACAATGGACATAGTAAAAAAGATCAGTGTGGTCATGGTTTAGGGGGGAGGGAGTAATGAATAGCTAGAAAACAGAGGATTTTTAGGGCAATAAGACTACTCTGTATGATATAACAATGGCAGGTTTTATCAAAACCCATAAAAAGCACAATACCAAAAATGAATCCAAATATAAACTTGCACTTTGGCAGACAATAATGTATCAATGTAAGTTCAAATTGATTAATAACAATTTTGCCACTCTGGTGCAGGATGTTCATAGTAGGGGAGGTTGTGCGTATTGTAGGGCAGGAGGTATATGGGAACTCCCTATACTTTCCACTCAATTTTGCTGTGAACCTAAAACTAATCTAAGAAATAAAGTCTATTTTGAAAAACGAATCTATTAAAGAACATGACCTAGCTAAATAGGAGCCTTAAATTTTCAACTGCAAAGAGAGACTAACACTAACTAGTAAAATTGAAAGCATAATAAATAATATATGCAATGTACCTAAAATAATGTGTGGTGCATTCTGAATATTCAAACTATATTATTATTTATATTAATTCTATGCAATTTTACTAGGCAGCACAGGTGTTAAAACTCCCACAGGCAACCCGTCACTCCTCAATATTCTAAAGCACTTTATTCATACCTATCACCTAACACTGATCACATAGATCAGGATTTCTCAACCTCACCACTATTGATTTTTGAGATTGGACAATTTTTTGTGCTGAGAAGCTGTCCTATAAATTCCAGGATGTTTAGCACCATCTCTGGCTTCTACCCATTAGAGGCCAGGAGCAACTCCCAATCAGGACAGTAAAAAAATAGTAAAATAGCCCTTTGGAGAACAAAATCATTCCTTATTGAGAACCACTAACGCAGACTTAGTATTAGAGAGATCTTCTCCAAGTAGAATATGATGTCCAAAAGGAAGTGCTCAGGTCTTAGTTTACATTTGTGTCTCCTAATACTTAACACAGACCCTAACATTTCAGTGTGGCTGAATGGAAAAATTATGGTATTATTAATTAATAAAAATACAGATGTTAGGAGAAAGGGCTAGAGAGCAAATAAAATGGATTGACAGTCAAGAGCAAGAAATTATGAAGTTTATCTTTAGTCTCAAATTGAGTTTCTAGGTGAAAATAGAGCAAAAGGTCAAAAAACCTTGAATTAAAAAAATATATACTCTGTCTCAAAAAAGAAAAAAAAAGACTGTCAATACCAAATGTTGATGAGAATATAGAACAAATGAAACTTTCATACATTGCTGATGGGAGTACAAAGTTGGTAAAACCACTTTGGAAAATCTTAGCAGCACTTACTGCAGTTAAACATATACCTAATACTGTGCTTCTCCAAAAATAAGACAGGGTCTTATATTTATTTTTCCTCAAGAAGTCACCCTAGGGCTTATTTTCAGGTGATGTGTTATTTTTTTTTCTTTACCGCTCCGCGACGAAATGCATGGGTTGTACAGATGTGCTGTGTAGCCACACCCATCACTAGGTCTTATTTTCCAGGTAGGGTTTATATTGGACAAATGCTTAGAAATCCTGCTAGGGCTTATTTTATGGGTAGATCTTATTTTAGGGGAAACATGGTACCTACCCTGTGACACAGTAAATCTACTCCTAGGTCAACACCCATGAGAAATGAGTGCATATGTACACCAAAACACAGGGCAGCTTTTTGGCTTTTTTGCTTTTTAAGAGACTGGATCTCACTTTGTTGCCCAGGCTATAGTACAGTGGCATTATCACAGCTCACTCCAACCTCAAACTCCTAGGCTCAAGCAATTCTCCTGCCTCGGCCTCCCAAAGTGCTAGGACTATAGGCACACATCACCACACCTGGCTGTGATTACTTTTATGAAGTTCAAGAATAGGCCGGGCGCGGTGGCTCAAGCCTGTAATCCTAGCTCTCTGGGAGGCCGAGGTGGGCGGATCATTTGAGCTCAGGAGTTCGAGACCAGCCTGAGCAAGAGCGAGACCCCATCTCTACTATAAACAGAAAGAAATTAATTGGCCAACTAATATATATAGAAAAAAATTAGCTGGGCATGGTGGCGCATGCCTGTAGTCCCAGTTGCTTGGGAGGCTGAGGCAGCAGGATTGCTTGAGCCCAGGAGTTTGAGGTTGCTGTGAGCTAGGCTGACGCCACGGCACTCACTCTAGCCTGGGCAATAAAGTGAGACTCTGTCTCAAAAAAAAAAAAAAAAAAAGAATAGAAAAAATTAATCTATGGTGATAAGTCAAAATAGTGGCTGTCTAAGGATAGGAAGAGGATAATATTGACAGGGAATTGGCATAAGGAATTCTTTTGAAATGCTGGACATGTTCTATATCTTAATCTAAGCGGTGGTTAGAAGGTTTTATATATATATATGTAAATTCAAACTGTACTTTTAAGACTTATACATTTTACTACATATTCAATAAAAATTACAACAAAAAATTGCCTTCCACAGACTCATAAATAAACACGTCCAAAGAATATACTGTTTGAAAGCAGAAAAATGTCAAGAATATCACAAATAAGATACCAATCTACTATAATAAATTTCAAACTCATGTAATGTCTACTACCTATGTGAAATCAATAAAAGTCATATCACTATTACAACACAAGGAAAAATAAATTTCTGACGCAAGACTTTCTCAAGTGACACCTTAAGAAACATACTACGGGAAAAAATATTTTCATCCACTGATACATGGATAAATTCCAGAAGTTATAACAATATCACTCTTCATTCCTGCTTTTATTCACTCCATGACACCCAATGTCCTTCCACTGCCGATGACTAAAGTGCCATCCATTACTTCTCTTTTCAGTAAGAAGAGAATGGACCAAACAAATTAAGGTGCTATTCTCAACAATAGGCAATTTTCTGACTGGACTATTCAAATTTTCTCTGCTTGCCAGTATTCCCAAATCACTAACTTTATATTGTTCCCAAATGAAACTCATAAAAATTGTTTCCTGGCTAACAAACTTAACATGGCAAGGTCTATTGGCACCCAACTTCTAATAAATAATAGACTAATTGGTATTTACCTCAAGTATGCCTTTGCATGTTTGCTCTAAAGTTTTTAGTGTGTGAAAGCTACACAAAAAGCTTTAGGGCAAATATTTCCTTTCAAGGAACAGCTGGGATTTTCTTAGCTCAATGTGGTAGTGACACCTAGTGTCATATCTCTGAAGTACAGTATATCCAAAGCTCCATAAAAATACTACAAATGCTAACTTTTGAAGCTAAAACAGTCATCTTTCTATATCCACCAGGGTACTGGCTCCAGGTCCTCCCCTACCACGGATTCCCAATGCTCAACTCCCTCATATAAAATGGCACAGTATTTGCATATAATCTATGCACACCCACCTATGTACTTTAAATCATCTCTATGTTACTTACAATACTGAACACAATATAATTGCTATGTAAATAATTGTTTTACTGTATTTTTATTTGCATTTTTATAATATTTTAGATTCACAATTGGTTGAATCTGCAGTTGCAGAACCCACAGGTACCAAGAGTCAACAGCATACTGTCTCATACAACTGCCATCTTCTGGGTGCTATAATAAATATATTTTCAAACTTTTTTAAAGATTCACATTTCAAGAGAAGATGAGAGAACTTAGAAACCACTTAAACAGCAAAAAGTGTGGGAAAATATCAGAAAACTTTTACCTTTGAAACTTTAATTTTTTATTTTATTTTATTGTTTTGAGACAGAGTCTCACTCTCTTGCCTGAGCTAGAGTGCCGTGGCATCAGCCTAGCTCACAGCAACCTCCAACTCCTGGACTAGAGCAATCCTGCTGCCTCAGCCTCCCAGGTAGCTGGAACTACAGGCATGCACCACCGTGTCTGGCTAATTTTTTTCTATTTTTAGTTGTTTGGCTAATTTCTTTCTATATATAATAGAGATGGGGTCTTGCTCTTGTTCAGGCTGGTCTCAAACTTCTGAGCTCAAGCAATCCTCCCACCTGAGCCTCCCAGAGTGCTAGGATTACAGAAGTGAGCCACCGCACCCAGCCTGAACTTTAAATGAGAACCCTTTATGACTTATAAGAGAATATATTAATACTACACAATGCAATTCTTAGTATATATAATTTTTAATGTAATGTAAGTGTAAGTTTCATATTCAAATTCTATTTCTTCTAAAATGCTATCTTATATCCTATATAGGACCAGTCTCCAGATCAAGACCTTGGAAACATCCTTAACTTTGTCTTCTTTTCTAAATGTCTTAACACTTACCAAGGTTTTCTGGTTATCCTCTAACAACAACAAACTTAGCTCAGGTTCTCAACATCTAACATTTAGACAATGTTGAAACTGACTCCTAACTGGCCTCATAACCTTTTATTTCATCCTTATCTTCTATTCATCCCACTGCCAACTCCTCTTCCAACTGGATGCCCTGTTGACTGTGCTTTTCAAAACACTTGTCATAAAGGACAAATTTCTTTTTTGAACTTCTTTTTAAATTTCCAATCTGGGCCAGGTGCGGTGGCCCATGCTTGTAATCCTAGCTAGTACTTTGGGAGACTGAGGCAGGAGGATAGCTTGAGCTCAGGAGTTTAAGAACGGTCTGAGCAAAAGCAAGACCTGGTCTCTACTAAAAATAGAAAAAATTAGCTGGGCGTGGTGGCAAGTGCCTGTAGTCCCAGCTACTCAGGAGCCTGAGGCAGCAGGATTGCTTAAGCCCAGGAGTTTGAGGTTGCTGTGAGCTAGGCTGATGCCACGGCACTCTAGCCTGGGCAACAGAGAGAGACTCTGTCTCAAAAAATGAAATAAAATTTAAGAAAATAAAAATAAATAAATTTCCAATCTGGGCCGGACACATTGGCTCACTTCTGTAATCCCAGCACTTTGGTAGGCCAAGGCAGGAGGATCACTTGAGACCAGGAGTTTGAGACCAGCCTGGGCAACAGAGCAAGACCTTCCATCTCTAAACAAATAAAAAAATTAAGTGGGTATACTGGTGCAGACCTGTAGTCCCACCCAGCTCCTTGGGAGGCAGAGGCCAAAGGATCTCTTGCGCCCAGGAGTTCAAGTAGGCTGAAATGAGCTATGATCATGCCACTGCTTTCCAGCATGGGTGATGACAGAGCAAGACTCTGTTTCTTAAAAAAAAAAAAAAAAAAATTTCCAATCTGGCACAGATACTTTTATAAACTACAAACAAGCATTTGGATGATGTACACTGCCAAGTAACTATAGGTTTCTAAAAGCTTATACTCAGTTTCTCTACTTAACCTTGTTACAGCCAGTAACAATTCACTATCATGGAATCACTACCAATTCATGGACCAGTACCAGTCCATGGTCCACACATTTAAAACCAAACATTTGCCACCAAATCTACTCCTCACATACTTTTCTTATTTTTATTTTTTACTTTTTGAGACACGGTCTTGCTCTGTCACCCAGGCTAGAGTGCGGTGGCATTATCATTGCTGCAACCTTAAACTCCTGGCCTGAAGCAGTCCTCCCACCTCAAGCTTCCAAAGTGCTAGGAGTACAGGCATGAGCCACCACAGCTGGCCTATATTTATTATCTATCTTTCCCACCCACCTACCTATGGAGAGTAAGTGGAGAATGGGAATTCTTACGGAGAATGACTTTGTTTTGCTCAGTGTGGTCCCAGCACCTTCAACACAGTCTGGCATGTATTATAATAAGGAATCAATAAATCTTTGCTGAGTAAGTGAATTAATAAATAAATGGGATAAGTATAAATTACATGGCTTTATAAGAATGTAATCTGGCAAATCTATCAAGAGCCTTACTTTTATTGATCTCTCCAAATTACTGACCATAAAGATATTTATGTCAATGTTTTCTAAACAGAAAAAAATTTAAGCAATCAAAATCAATTTCTAACCACAAAGAAAAGACTTCCACCTCAGAACCTCTTACTAGTGTTTGTTGTTCCAACCTTACCCTGACTAAATATTATTCTGTAGCTTTTATGCTACTTCCTTATCATGACATCATATGCTTTTCTTCATATTACAACTTAAGTTGTATGTTAACTGATTTGTATTTAAATCTCTCTGTCTCTCTCCTACTGGCTCCATAATGGCAAAGACCACATATACTGTGCTCACCACTGTATAGCCCAGACCTGTACTGAATAATTGAAGACCATTTTGGGGGGAAGGGGGAGATGTTCTGGTAAGGACCAGAAAACCTGCTAGACAAATTCTAAAAGAACTGTAACACCTGAAGAACACTTAAATCCTCACAGTTCATGTCACCAAGTCAATCGATGTCTAAGATTAAGAGAAAAAAAAAATAAGTATGGTATTTTAAAATAAGCGAAATAAATACTAAAATAACAATAGCTAATAGAATTGAAGGAATTAAGAAAGGAGGCATATGGAACTGCATTTTTCGTACAAATCTGTTTGTGTTTAAAAATATATACACATGGCCAGGCACAGTGGCTCACACCTGTAAACCTAGCACTCAGGGAGGCCGAGGCAGGCAGATCATTTGAGCTGAGCAGTTCAAGACTAGCCTGAACAAAGGGAGATGCTGTCTCTACCAAAAATAGAAAAAAAAAAAATTAGCAGGGCATGGTGGCGCATGCCCATAGTCTCAGCTACTCAGGAGGCTGAGCCAGAAGGATAGCTTGAGCCCAGGAGTTTGAGGTTGCTGTGAGCTAGGCTGACACCATGGCACTCTAGCCTTGGCAACAGAGCGAGACACTATCTATACTAAAAATAGAAAGAAATTAACTGACCAACTAAAAATATATATACAAAAAAAAAAAAAAAAAAAAGCCAGGCATGGTGGCACATGCCTGTAGTCCCAGCTACTCGGGAGGCTGAGGCAGGAGGATCGCTTGAGCCCAGGAGTTTGAGGTTGCTGTGAGCTAGGCTGACGCTGCAGCATTCACTCTAGCCTGGGCAACAAAGTGAAACTCTGTCTCAAAAAAAATAAATAAATAACATTTGGGAAGTGATGAAGTATAGCTCTTAGAAATAGGCTTTGAATTTGAATTTGGACATAATTGGTTTTGAATTCTAGTCCCACCTCCTACAAGAATCGTGACCTTACTACGTGTAAAATAAATCAAGTAACTTCTACATTAGATGGGATAATGTTTATATAAACCTCTGACTACACTGAGAGCTCAATAATAGAACATAGAAGCTTGTTTTCTCACAGTGCCTCCAATTCTTGAAACAGTACTCACAGGAATACAACAATAGTATACATCTAAATCAGAGAATATTCTATCCAAAAAAATTTAATTAAGCCTCTCAAAATACAATCTGGGCATAAGGAAGAATAAAGACTTTTAAATTATTCAGAGATAAACACAACGTTAACACTATTAAAGATAGTAACCTGTAATTATACCAAAACAAGTAGGCAATTAAACAACCTGAGTACCACCAAAGGAATGTGCTCAATCCAGTCAACACCCCAATTCCAAAGGCTCAACCTTGTTGTTAAAGATACAGCTTCCTCTTCACCTTCAAATGTCAACATACAGTATAATGAAGCAAAATATAGTCTCTAAATAAGAAAAAGTTACATTTACAAAATCCTTTTCTCTGATCACAACCTAGGAATATTTCTCTTGGTAGGAAAAAAAACACTGCCAGATTGTAAATCCTTTCTCCATGCCTTTGGCAGGATACTGAAATTATAAAAAACACTGAAGGGCATTGAAAAGTATCAACTACACATATCAAAAGTCAAAGGAGAAAGAATATTTCTAATTTCATGACATACCAGCATGATTCTTCTGCCTCTGCAAAATAAAGCCAAGTTTTTTAAAATAAGAAAAATATTGGCCGGGCGCGGTGGCTCAAGCCTGTAATCCTAGCTCTCTGGGAGGCCGAGGTGGGCAGATCCTTTGAGCTCAGGAGTTCGAGACCAGCCTGAGCAAGAGCGAGACCCCATCTCTACTATAAATAGAAAGAAATTAATTGGCCAACTAATATATATAGAAAAAATTAGCCGGGCATGGTGGCACATGCCTGTAGTCCCAGCTACTTGGGAGGCTGAGGCAGCAGGATTGCTTGAGCCCAGGAGTTTGAGGTTGCTGTGAGCTAGGCTGACGCCACAGCACTCACTCTAGCCTGGGCAACAAAGTGAGACTCTGTCTCAAAAAAAAAAAAAAAAAAAGAAAAATATTAATAAAATTCCAAATCCTAGATATCTAATAATACAATTATATGATCAGAATGGAAAACCAAAGTCTATCATAAGGGACTTATCACAGATTAAATAATTTTTAACTTAAAATGATATAAAGAGTTACAAAGTTAATGTGTTTGTTCCTTAGTACTATTGTGGCCAAATTCTGTACTTGAGACATCCTGACTTCCATTAAATGTGAGGTAATATATGTTTCCTTACAAATCTTTTAAGAAGCAACAATATTACCCAAAAAAACAAAATGAGGAAAAAAAAAAAGAAAAAAATTCTGGCTGAAACACAAATAGGGCTTCAATTAAGTTTGGTAAATGCATTTGTTAAAGATACAAATTCAAATTCTGTTGGTCCAGAGACTTCGACAACAAAATAATCATACAATAGAAGCCCACTCATCTATTGGAGCGAGATGATACTTAGGTCATGCCAAACACTTGAATATAAGTGAAACAAGCTAAAATACAATCCTTAGGACACCACACTGAGCTGTGCTGTTCCCATGCCTCTTCGTCACTTAGGACATTTTATTTTTGGTCACCCCAAGGAGGCACATGTAGGAGGCAAAACAGGACCAACAGACCAATATCATTCAATGTAAAACACTTATCAAAATTACAGACGCACTTAGCCTTGACTCAGTATTTCCACTGAAAGGAAGTTATCCTATAGATACACAGACATAAAATAACTTTTGTTTCAAGTTCATTCATCACATCATTGTTTCTAATATCCAAAAAATGGACATTTAAAGTTTTTTCATCAACTGGGAACAGTTAATTAGGAAAAATTCAAATAATACAATTATTCTGCAGCTATAAAAATGTCAGTGAAGGCTGGTCTCTGTGGCTCGCACCTGTAATCCTAGCACTCTGGGAGGCCGAGACAGGACGACAGCTTGAGCTCAGGAGTTTGAGACCAGCCTGAGCAAGAGCAAGACCCCATCTCTACTAAAAATAGAAAAAATTAGCCAGGCATGGTGATGTGTGCCTGTAGTCCCAGCTACTCGGGAGACTGAGGCAGGAGGATCACTTGAGCCCCAGGAGTTTGAGGTTGCTGTAAGCCAGGCTGATGCCACGGCACGCTAGCCCAGGCAACAGAGTGAGTCTCCAAAAACAAAAAGTCAATGAAGAAGCTTTCTGAATACTGACATTATGAAGTAAAAAATAGCAAGGTTCAAACTAAGGGAGGTAGAAGTATATCTATATATGTTTTTATTTGTATAAAATATAGCTGTAAGAATACATAAGAAACTAGAATTCCTGGTTGCCTCAAGGTAGAGGATATGAGGCACAAAGGTGGCAGGAAATATTTGGTTTTTGTTTTTAAGAGATGGTGTCTCACTGTGTGTTTCCCAGGCTGGTCTCAAACTCCTGGGCCCAAGTGATATTCCCACCCCAGCCTCCCAAGTAGCTGGGGCTATAGGTACATACCACCACAGCCAGCCTCAGAAGGGAGTTTTTTTTTTTTTTTTTTTTTACCCGTTTTTGTACCTCTTGAATTTTGTACCATGTTAATGTCTTAACTACTGATATATTGTCAATGGTTGCTAGTTTTCATTTTTAAAAAAAAACCTTCCACAAGCCTCAGTTTACTCTTCTTTTAAAAATAAAAAATAATACCTATTTGAGTTACCTTGAAGAAAAATGAGATCTTGCATATAAAGTGATTTGCACAATTTCTGACCCACTTTACTAGTCACGTAGAGCATCTCCAATTCACCACTTGCTCCTCATTCCCAGTGCCTCATATAGTGTCGTACACATAGCAGTCCCTCAGCCACTGCTTGTGAAATAAATAGACGAGATCTTAATAAAACTATGAAAGTATCTCTGGATTTCATATAAGCTAAAATGTTGGAAAGTACTGTTTTAGGGATTTGACCACCTTCATACTTACAGGGATGCTCCAGACCTGCATTCCATCACTGTACCCAATCATAATCAGCAAAGGCGGTTCATTCCCAGTGCTATGTATTTCATGAAATTCCAGATTTCTTGATGTATCTGCATTAGAATTAAGTAACAAAGAAGCCAATTTAAAACACACAATGTCAATGAATGCCTGATTCAATCTTTATGCCTCTCTAGTTGACTACCTTCCTTCTCTTCACAGCCAAAGTCTCAAAGGTATCTGTCCTATTTCTCTACATACCTGTCACTCCTTAACCCATTTCAACATAGCTTCCAGCCATACCACTTAAGGAATATCAAACATTTAAAGAAAAAATTAATATCAGTTCTACACAAACTTGTCTAAAAAACAGAAGAGAAGGGAACATGTACCAACTTGTTCTGAGGCCACCAAAACCAGACTAAAATAGAAGAATAAATAATAAATCAATATCCTTCAAGAAAGGAGACATAAAAATCCTTTTAAGAGATTAGCAAACTGAATTCCACAATATATAGAAAGGCTAATCAATCGCTAAGAAATGGGGTTTATCTAAGAAATGTAAGTCAAGGTTTAACACTGGAAAAATCAATCAATTATAATTTACCACAGCGACAGAATAAAGTTGAAAAATCATATGATTACCTCATTAGATGCAAAAAAAAAAAAAAAAAAAGCGCTTGCTAAAATTCAAAAGCTATTTCATAATAAAAACTCTCAGTAAACCAGGAATTAAGGACATCTATGAAAACACTATAGCTAACATCACACTTTACGGTACAAGACTGAATGCTTTCCTCCAACAGGTGAGAAGAAGGCAAAGATGTCCAAACTTAAAACTTATATTCATCATTGTACTAGAGGTCCTATACAGTGCAATTAGGAAAGAAAAATAAACAGAAGAATAAAGGTTGGAAAGGGAGAAGTATTGCTAACCGCTGAACAACGCAGGGATTAGAAGCACCGACCTCTGTGCAGCTGAAAATCCATACATTACTTTTGACCCCTGAAAAAACTTAACTGCCAATAGCCCACTGTTGACATAAACAGTCAATTAACATATATTTTGTTTATGTATTATATACTGCATTCTTATAATAAAGTAGGTTAGAGAAAAGAAAATATTAAGAAAATCATAAGGGAGAGAAGATATATTTACTATTTTATTAAATGGAAGTGGATCATCATAAAGGTCTTCATTCTTAGCATCTTCACATTGAGTAGGCTAAGGAGGAGGAGGAAGTGGAGGGGTTATTCTTGCTGTCGCAGGGGTGGCAGATGCAGAAGAGATGGAGGCAGAAGGAAAGGCAGGACATGCAGGAACATTTGGTGTAACTTTTAACAAAATACATTGTAATTTCTGTCTGACTTTGTTGCTTTTTCATTTCTCTAAAAATGTTTCTATGTGGTACCAATCCTTCTTCCACTATTTGCTTTAGTTTCAGTGCCCATATCATAGGAAAAATCCATGTTGTAAAAGAAGTCAAAAGCAGTCCTGAATAATCAGAACCCACTTGCTAGACTGATTAATGTCAATTTGCTTTCTGGCACTTCTACATCTTCTTCCTCACCATTTGGCATTAGTTCATAAGCACTGATCTCCATCAGGTTGTATTCTGTTAATTTCTATGGTATGGTATTTATTAGCTCCTGAATTTCTCCAAGATCCCTATCTTGAAACCCTTCACCTCCCTTTTTTTTTTTTTTAGCCATATCCACAATCTCTTTCATGACTTCCTTGATTGGCTCTGTCATAAATTCTGTGAAGTCATGGACAACATATGGACACAGTTTTCTCCTGCAAGGATTTATTATTTTGGGGTTGATGATTTTCACTGGTTATTTCTACAACATTGATGGTATCTTCAGTGGTGTAATGCTTCCAGACTTTCATGACGTTCTACCAGAGTTCTCTTCCAAAGCATTGACAATCCTTTCCATAGAATATCATGTATAATGAGCCTTAAAGTTCCTTATGACCCCTTGATCTAGAGGCTGAATCAGAGATGTTGCATTTGGACACCTTCAGTGTTGAACTCATGGAGTTCTTTGTGGCCAGAGAGAGCACTGTGCAATATTAAAAGAAGTTAATACCTTACTGACAAGGTACTTTCTGACTTGAGGGACAAAGCATTTATGGAACCAATCCATAAAGAGGGTTATCATTGCCTAGACCTTCTTGTTGTACAACCAAAAGATTGGCAGCTGGTGTTTATCTTTTCCCTTCACAGGTTTATCTTTTCCCTTCGCAAATGGGGGGTTAGCAGCATTATAGATAAGGGTCCTGATCATAAACCTGACTGCATTTGCACAAAGCAATAGCATTAGCCTATCCCTTCCTGTCTTGAATGTTGGTGCTCATCTCTCTTCTTTACTAATAAATGTCCTTGGCAGTTGGTGGGTGGGTGGGTGGGGGGTGGGGGTGGGTGGGGGTGTGTGTGTGTGTGTGTAATAGGGTGGTTTCATCTGCATTAAAAACCTGTTCTCCTCAATGATTTTTTTTTTTTGAGACAGAGTCTTGCTTTGTTGCCCGGGCTAGAGTGAGTGCCATGGTGTCAGCCTAGCTCACAGCAACCTCAAACTCCTGGGCTCAAGCAATCTTCCTGCCTCAACCTCCCAAGTAGCTGGGACTACAGGCATGCACCACCGTCCCCGGCTAATTTTTTCCATATATTTTTTAGTTGTCAAGCTAATTTTATTTCTATTTTTAGTAAAGACAGGGTCTTGCTCTTGCTCTCAGGCTGGTCTCGAACTCCTGAGTTCAAAAGATCCACCCACCAAGCCTCCCAGAGTGCTAATAAGATTACAGGCATGAGCCAAAGCACCCAGCCCTCAGTGATTTTCTTAAAGGCATCTGGAAGCTTGTCTGCTAGCTCTTGGTTGGTAGAAGCTACTTCTCCTTTTATCTGGACATTAAGCCAAACCTTCTAGAATTATCAAACCATCCTTTTCTGGCATTGAGTTCTCCAGCTTTAGATCCTTTACCTTTCTTTTGCTTTAAGTTGTCATATAATGACTTTGCTTTTTCTCAAATCACATTAGAATCTATAGGTATGTTTTTCTCATAGCAATCCTGCACCCTGATAAAGGTTGCATTTTCAAAAAAGTGCAAGTGTCTGTTGGTGTAGCTTCAGTGACAGCTTCAAGAATGTTTTTTCTTTTTTAATGATGGTCCTTATGCTGGATTCATTTATTTTAAAATAGAAGGCAACTGCAGCTGCAGACCTCAATCTACAATACATATCAAGCAATTCGACTTTTTCTAATGTCATGACTTTTCTGTTTCTTGGGAGTACTTCCAGCATCACCAGTGGCACTTTATATGAGTCCCATGATGTTATTCAAGGTTCACGGGATTGCACTAAACACAATAAAAAATACTCCGGACCTCAAGAGATCACTTTTTACTGTGATATGCAATCTACTGGAAAGACAAACTGCTCACACAGATATGAATAGCATCACACAACATTGTAAGTGTATACTTGCAACACGAGCTCACTGAAATAGCAATAGGAAGTGGATATGAAATTACTATAATAGTGCAATATGTCCCACAGATAATTTTATGCAGTTATAATTTAATATTGCATTTTTACATTTCTTTATATTTCTCTAGACTACAAATGGTGCCACATATAATCTTTGTTTATATGCATGTTTTGGTATTTTAAGTGTTTATATTAGGTCTATATATATTTTATAGCAGTAAGTGACAAAATAGACTAGAATCTATACATACTTTATGTATTCATGACATACCTAACTTTTTCTTAATATTTTGACATTTGTAGGCTATGTGGTTCAAAGTGAGGTTTTCCAAAGTGGCACGAATCTCTTGAAGAGTCTGCAATATATTTATTCCAAATCTGCAATATATTTATTCCAAAAAATCCGTGTTTGGGGGCTGGGCATGGTGGGTCATGCCTGTAACCCCAGCACATTGGGAGGACAAAGCAGGATTGCTTGAGCTCAGGAATTGGAGACCAACCTGGGCAACATAGTGAGACCCTATCTCAACAAAAACTTAAAAAAAAAAATTAGCCAGGTATGGTGGTGCACACCTCTAGTCCCAGCTACTTGGGAGACTGAGGCAAGAGGATCACTTGAGCCCAGGAATTCGAGGCTGCAGTGAGCTATAATTGTACCACTGCACTCCAGCCTGGGTGACAGAGCAAGACTATCTGAAAAAAAAAAATCCACATATAAAAGGACCCACATAGTTCAAATCCATGTTGTTCAAATGTCAACTGTATTCTATGTTTTTGGTGTTGGTTACATAGGCATTGAGTTTGTAAAAAATGCATTCCATACTTTCATGTTATTTACCAAATTTTTTAACACTAGATACCTTAAAAAATTATAAACCAAAGCAATCACTATCCCTCTCCCTTTACTAGTCTTAATCACTGTCCTCTCTTTCTAGAAGCTAAATTTCTTAATTCAGCTGTTTACAACTGTCATCTCTATTTTTCACCTCACATTCACCCCGAACCCATTTCATATTGCCCCTAACACTCCTCACAAGTGACCTCTGCTATGGCCACCAATATTCTCCAAATTGTTAAATCCAATAGATATTTTTCAAGCACATCTTATTAAACTACTCAGCAACTATAACCAATGATTACCATTTCTTCCTTAAAATACTTTCCCTTGGTTTTTCAGGGATAATCTCCTAATTTTTCCCCACTCTCTTTGGTCACTCCTTCACCATTTTCTCTGCTGGCTCATCCTTTTCTGCCTAGTCTGTAAATACAGAGTTACTCAAAACTAATTTCTAAACTCCCTTTCCTTCTTACCTACCCTAGGTGATCTCATTCCACTCATTGCTTCAATTTGTGCCAGTGACTTACTCAATGTGGGGTGTGGATGTTTCAATAGTAGTGTAAATTTCACTCAAGTTCATGATTTCCCTTTTCTTATTTTTTTTAATTCTGGATATTATGGGGATACAAACATTTTGGTTACACATAATGCATTTGCCTCGCCCAAGCCAGGGCTACGAGCATGTCCTTCCCCAATACAGTGCACTCGCTTCCATTAGTTGTGGGTTTACCACCCTCCACCTGACCAGAACCCAGTGAACATTACTACCACGTGAACACCTTAGTGTTGATCAGTTAGTACCAATTTGATGGTGAGTACACATGGTGCATGTTTTTCCATCCTTGTGATACCTTACTTCAAAGGATGGGCTCAACCTCTATCCAGGATAATATAAGAGGCACTAGTTCACCATTGTTTTTTGTAGTTGAGTAGTATTCCATGGTACACATGATTTCCTCCCCAAACCTGATCTTCCTCCAGGGTTTCTTATTTTGTTGAACACCATCATTATCTGTCCCACTGGCAAACCAAGAACCACTTTCTTCCTCCTCTCTAACAGTAAATCTATCATTAGGCCCTGTGTTTTCCTAAACAGCCCTCTTTACTCTTCTCATAAAACCACCACCCTGTCCCAGCTACAATATCCACTCCAAAAGCATAAATGGCTTCTTGCATCCACTATTGCTTGCCACACTCAACATCAGAGTCACAAATAATGACAAACCTCCTCACTTCTATCCCCTGCATTAATGCCTTCCCATTATTCAAAGATAGAGATCAAAATCATTACATAGTTTATACATCAGTAATTTTTTAATGCTCATTTTCTTTTGATAGGAATTCATTGGCACAAAGTAAATAGCACTCAATTCTATATCCAGCAAAATTCAAAATCATAAACTTATTCACCTTGGGCATAACTATTTTTATACCCAACATTTAAACAGTTTTATAATTTTCTGTGTGCTTTTGTGTATGTATGTAATCAAATCAACACATTAATCCATTTTTATATACAGAAGAAGGGTCAACTTCATTTCATCATTGACAAAAACAACTTAGGTATAATTTATTCATAGCAAATGAGAACTCTCAGAGCTCTTGATACTCTCAATTCAGTTATCTTTCTACTACAAGTACCACCCTGATCAGTTTGTTACTTCTGAAAGGGCTCAAATGCTACATATAAAACCCTTGAGATCATTTATGAATAAAATTTCTGTTCTCTTATTTTAGGTTCTGCTTAGTCACTTGCTCTGGGTAGTGGTGGTATTGCAGACTTTATTATTTTTGAATGAAAAAACTTTGTAAAATTTTTATATTATTTCTCAAAATTATTATAAGTTTAAGTAACTTTATATCCTCTTTCATGCCATTAGTGTTTATTCTATCCATAACTGTTCTTTATCTTCCCTACTGGTTCCTTTTTTCTTATCCACACCTAAATATGAACTTTATAGTCTTTCCTATAAAGATATCTAGCATTTTTGTGTGGTCTTAGCCAACTACAATGCAAACTCCTCATTTGAGTCATCCATCCTTTGAAAACTTGTACAGTCTTAACTTATTGTGGCTCCTCCCCCATTACTGCACTCAACACATTCTCTTTCCTTAGAAAACTGTTTGAAACTGTAGAGGACACCAGGAATATTGGGGTTTCTGCTCATACCTCAAAAGTTGAGGTACAAAGAGAAAGTGAATTTTTTCCTCCGAAAACTTCTATTTTCCATATTCATATTAAGAGTGGCAACAAACTATCAATACACACTCCAGAAACTGGAGTCATTTTTTAGTACATGCTAATAAATAAATGAGGATAAAGGTAACTGTACAGGGGTTTTCAAAAAAACAAAACAAATAATTAGCATAAAGATAGAAAAGAACATTTCAGCCACAGGGCCCCCTGTGCAAAGATCCTGAGGCATGAAAAATTCTATGTCTCTAATGACCTGAAAGGTGAGCAGAGTTGGAACACAGCTGATAAGGAGAAATAGTTAGATGGAAAAAGAAATCTGAGTTTGAGGCACCTGTGGGACATCTAAGTGAAGAAGTCTAAGAAACAACTGGGGACTCAAGCTTTTAGGGTCCCCAACTGAAATGGGGACCCTTTATTGCTCCAAGTAATAAAGGCTTGGAGCAGCTATTATCTTTGTGTACCTCACACATTTTCACACTCTGTACCTCTCCCTTTTCTGATAACTAATCTTATCGTCCATCAAACAGAGAGGCACATGACTGCTTAGCCAATTCTAAGACTTCCTTAGCCATAGCAACTATTCCAAAAATGAGAATGTGACCCGGACTGGGCCATCTAGATCTCCTAATGAATACTTGTCCTTTCTGGTCATATGGTATAATCATAAAGGTATAAACAGAGAATTTTCAGCAACCACTGCTCCACTCTTATTAAAGAAGTCAAAGAAGAGAGGCAAATATTCAGGGAGCAGTAGTGATAAGTAGAAAAAGACTAAAAGTATCAAGCACCTATACTTTCCAGATATATGAGTAGATTAAAAAGAAATTCCCCTATGGAAAACAGTATGATGGCTCCTCAAAAAATTAAGAATTACCATATGATCCAACAATTCCACTTCCAGGTATATATCCAAAAGAAATTAAAGCAGAGACCAGAAGAGATTTTTGTAAACCCATGCTCATTACAGTATTGTTCACAAAGCCAAAAGGTAGAAGCACTCCAAATATCCTTTGACGTGAACTCACAGGTATAGCAGATATAAGAAAGTTAATTTAAAAAAGAAGAAAAGAAAAAGAATACTAAATTAAAAATTATTATAATAAATTAAATAAATAAAATTATTTAAAATATTAAAAATTATTATTAAATAGAATATTAAATTTAAAAAAGAAAAAGAATATCCTTTGACAAATGAATGGACAAATAAAATGTAGTGTATATATACGATGAATTATTAGTCAACCTTAAAAAGAAAATTCTTTTTTTTTTTTTAAGACAGGGCATTTCACAACTGAAGGACAAAGTGAGCATTGTAGAGGGGAAGGGCATGCCTCTAACCCTTGCCAGAGAGAGGCAAAGATATAAAATGTAACCAAAATGTTTGTACTCTCATAATTTCCTGAAATAAAAAAAAAAAGACAGGATATTATTTTTTTTCTTTATATTCATTTTCTTAATTTTTTTTCTTTTTCAATCTTTTTTTTTTTTTTTACCCTGAGTTATCTGATTCCAGCAAAAAGACAGGATCTTGCTCTGTCACCAGAATGGATACAGTGGCATCATCATAGCTCACTGCAGCCTCCAACTCGTAGGCTCAAGTGATCCTCATGCCTCAGCCTCCCAAGCAGCTGGGACCACAGGTACATGCCACCATGCCTTGCTAATGTTTTTTATTTTTTGTAGAGATTGGGGTCTTGCTACTCCCGAGGCTGGTCTTGAACTTCTGGCCTCAAGTGATCCTCGTACCTCTGCTTCCCAAAGTGCTAGGATTACAGGTGTGAGCAACCACAGCTGGCCAAAAGAAAAAAAATTCTGACATATGCTACAATAAGAATGAAGCTTGAAGATGTTAAGTGAAATAAGACTGTCACAAACAGGAAAATACCATAATAATTCTATTTATCTAAGGTAGCTGAGTAGTCAAAATAATAGAGACAGAAAGTAGAAGAGTGGTTCAGAGGCTGGGAGGACAGGAAGAATGTGGAGTTGCTGTATAATGGGTACAGCATTTCAGTTTTGCAAGATGAAGAGTTCTGGAGATTAGTTGCAAAACAGTATGAGTGTACTTAACCATACTGAACTATATACATAAAAATTGTTAAGATGGGTAAATTCCCGGGGGGGGGGGGAGCAAGGGCAATATACGTAACCTTAACATTTGTACCCCCACAATAATGCTGGAAAACATTTTTTAAAAGATGGGTAAATTCTGTGCTATGTGTATTTTTCCAAAATTAAAAAATTTTTAATTCCCTTTTCTACTTAAACCAATCACTGAACTGAAAAAAAACGCCTGCTGAATATGAAAACTGACAGCTCAGTATAGTACTAGACCTGGATATTAGAATTGATCAAGTTTGGGCAGGTGAGGTGGCTCATGCATGTAATCCTAGCACTCTGGGAGGCCAAGGTGGGAGGATAGCTTGAGCTCAGGAGTTTGAGACCAGCCTGACCAAGAGCGAGACCTGTCTCTACTAAAAATAGAAAAAATTAGCCAGGCAACTAAAAAATAGAAACACAAAAATAGCCAGGCATAGTGGCGAGCACCTATAGTCCCATCTACTTGGAAGGCTGAGACAGTACCATCTCTTTAGCCCAGGAGTTTGAGGTTGCTGTGAGCTAGGCTGATGCCATGGCACTCGCCCAGGCAACAGAGTGAGACTCTGCCTCAAAAAAAAAAAAAAAAAAAAAAATTGACCACGTTCAGAGTAAGTGGTAGTAAGAATCTCTTCACAGGCTAGCAATCTAGCAGTTCCTGTTATACTGTAGTAAACCAGTTGTTTAACCCAATATATTCAAGGACCCAAACTACATGCTTATCTTTAGGGAATTTGACAGAAAAATGTCAGTATATTAAACTGCTTTGGCTACTTCTTACACCTTTTTCAATGTGGTATCACAAGAGCAAAAAGCCTGGATATAAATGAGACTGCCTGAAAGCAGAAAGAGTATAGCGATAGGACAGAAAGAGACCCATGTTTCAAGGGGTTGGTTAATCACACTCTTTAATGAACTCCCAAAGCAGACTATCTACCCAACACTAAGCCAAAATTATTACACTGATTAAGAAGAGAAACCTAGGAGGATCCAGGACAACTGAATCCCAATAACCCAGGTCCCTTAGAAGTATTTCCTATCAGTTCATTCCCTACTCTCCTCCCAACCATGATAACCCATAATCAAGTGGGCTGCAACCTGGAGGCAAGGGGTCAGTGGGTACCACTTTATAATTCCAGGCAGAAATGCAGAGCTCTCAGGCTTGCTGGAAGAAACAGAAAGCAATGAGCAGAGCAGGGTTCAATGCAAACAATTCAACTTTTAAACTGATTAATAGCTAATATAATTTCCCTATAGTATATAATAACTTAAATCTATAGACAGCTAATAGGCTTCTAAATTGTTTTGCCAGAAAAACTTCAAGTATGGCAAAGACAAGCCTCCATACCTAATGCAATGTACATGTATCCTTAACTGCTCCACCATGAAGCAGGCTGCTAAGTACAGTGATGATCAAAAAATCTTCTCCATTACCTCCCTTAGGGTAAAATGAGAAACCAAGGGCAAAGGACAAAGAATAATTATCAAGCTGCGGCAGGCACAACCAGAGAAGGACATATCAAGAAACTTCAATTAGAGAAAAATTAGCCCTTGTTAGTGTTTCTCAAAGAGATACTGGACTTCATGCCAGTGAAGCTTACCCCTTCCCATAGCCAAATTTTTACTCAATTATGGATATCTCATGGTTTGCCACACAAAACACCTAAACTAAGACATTCTTGAAAAACAAACAGAAGAGACGAATTCTAGAAATGCTGCAAGAGATGGGAGACATAAGAGTGAGCAAATGTCTTGCTCATGTTAAATAAAAATCATAGGAGGGGCCGGGAGTGGTGGCTCACGCCTGTAATCCTAGCACTCTGGGAGGCCTGAGGTGGGAGGATCGCTCAAGGTCAGGAGTTTGAGACCAGCCAGAAAAAGATCAAGACCCGTCTCTACTATAAATAGAAAGAAATTAGCCAAACAACTAAAAATAGAAAAAAAAAATTAGGCGGGCAAGGTGGCACGTGTCTGTAGTCCCAGCTACTTGGGAGGCTAAAGCAGGAGGATGGCTTGAGCCCAGGAGTTTGAAGTTGCTGTGAGCTAGGCTGACGTAACTGCACTCTAGCCCCGGCAACACAGTGAGACTCTGTCTCAAAAAAAAAAAAAAAAATTCATAGGAGGCCATTGTTTTGGGCTAAGCTCCTGTACTAGGCTCCAAAAGCCTAGAATAAGTCAAAATGGAGTCACAGTGTGCTAAAGTTCTATATCATCAAACTGAAAGTATGTTGTTATCTGACCTTAAGAGAAAGAGAAAGAGAGAGAGAAAGAGAGAGAGAGAGAGAGAGAGAATTCCCAAACAGGCAAGTTTCAATCTTCAATCAGCAAGCTAATGAAGTTTCCTTTGTTTTAATCCTTAACAAAAGGTAACCTGAAGTAATCTGATGTTAACCAATCAGTTATCTCTCCATTGTTCCCTTTTCCTGTCCCTGCCTGATAGCCAAATGACTTTGAAATGACCAATCTGCTTTCTCTTCCTTGATTCTCCATTCTAAGGTCCCTCTCTGTCTAAAAACCAACCCCTTCTGCTCAACTCATTGGAATACTTACTCTATTTTATGGAATGAAGTGTTATAGAATCACAAATAAAGCCAATTAAGGTCTTTAAGCTAAATTGCTGTAATCTTGTCTTTTGACAGTAAAATGTACTATTGCCTTCAACATGCACAGATATACACGCATATAAGCATACACACACATATAAGCATACACATGTATACACACGCGCATGCACGCGCGCACACACACACAGGGCCAGAGAAAACAAAAAGCATATCCATAAAAACCCAGGGTCAAGATTTCATGCGCTATCAAAATCATATTGTGGACGGAAAAATCCAAAGTCCAAAATATTTGAAAAAGGTTTATTCTGAGCCAAATTTGCAGACCATGGCCCAGAGCCACTCCCAAGAAGCCTTGAGCAAGTGGACTCACTGTGGCTGGGTTACAGTTTGGTTTTATACATTTCAGAGAGACAGAGGTTACAGGTAAAGTCATAAATCAATACACAGGAGGCATACACTGGTTTGGCCCCAAAAGCTGGGACATCTTGGGGTAGGGGGGCTTAGATGTGAGTTTAAAGATTCTTTGGCAGACAATTTGCTGAGAGAGTTATGCTTTATCTAAAAGCCCAGAAAGGAAATGCTTAATTTAAGATAAAGGTGTGAGTACTCTGGGAGGCCCAGACAGGAGAATCTTTCAAATTAAGGTAAGGATCTGCCAGGATGCTTGAGTTAAAATGGCAGCTTTCTATCTTTTAGGTGATGCTAATATTAGACTGGAATCAGGTTGGTAAGTAAGCCACACTATATTTGGTCAACTAAACCTGCTTAGTGGGATTTTTACCACTTGTGAGTGTGACTTATCTCGCATCCTTAGGAAGAAATTTTGAACAAAAGAAAAAGATCGGAGTTCAGTCCTCAATATAAAAAGGAGACATCAAAGGACATGTGGTAACTGTGCTAAAGTATTTAAGAGAAACATGTACAGCTTTAAATTTTTATTTTTTTATTTTTTTGAAACAGAGACTTGCTCTGTTGCCCGGGCTAGAGCGCTGTGGCGTCAGCCTAGCACACAGCAACTTCAAACTCCTGGGCTCCAGCAATCCTCCTGCCTCAGCCTCCCAAGTAGCTGGGACTATAGGCATGTGCCACCACACCGGTCTAAAATTTCAATAAATCAATTGGGATGCAGATACTAAGTTAAGATTAATTACTCTAAGTTATATATAGTACTAAATAATTTTCAAGCAGGATGCATCTATATTTCCAAATGCATTTTTACTTCAATAAAGCAAAGTCTTTATGGAATATTACGCCAGCAATTCTTACCTGCTGTTAAAAAAACAAACAAAAAGAAAACCTTGCCTAAGTAATATTTTGATAACAAATTTCAAATGTTAATTTTGTGATTTTTACAATTTTTTGTACTGCTGATCTGAACCCATGCTTTTCAAAATCAATTTTCAACATTTTCCATATGTTGAACAACAAGCTTTTGGAATTGAGATTTTCAGAGACCACATTTTCTTTTTTATTAATTCAAGAAAGTCCTCTAACACATTCTAACATCCACAAAAACAAATATATTATTTCCATTAGGAAAAGAAAAGTCTGAAATCAAGAGGAAAAGGTGATAGAGAATAAAAGAAAGGAATAATTAGATAATTCTTATTAAAAAAGGGAAAAAGGAAGAAAGAAACAGACAAATAATATACTAGTAGACAAAGAGATGAGTAGACAGTCATTAAAAATAAAAAATATAATAAGATTTCAAAGAGAAATATGGCAGGAAAAGTCTATAAAAACACTGAAGTGGAGCTTTACTACTTCTAATTTCAGTCATTTTAATGTTCCAATATGAAAAATCATTTCAAAAACTATGTGTCACTGATATCATAATGACTCATATAAACAAATGTCCCACAAAGAGGGCCCAACAAATTATTATTATTTGAAAGAATAAATTAATTGAGAATCTAAATCAATCCATAGAAGTGACATTCAGACTTTCTCATCCTAAACAGTAGCTCTATAAAAATTTAGGCATCACATCTGAAAAGTCTTATAGGAGAAGGCAAGTCAAAGAATGAGAGGAAATATTTGCAAATCATATATCCTATAAAGGATTAATATCCAGAATATACAAAGAACTCCTAAAACTAAATAAACAAAACCATTTTGAAAATGGGCAAAGAACCTGAATAATCTCTCCAAAGAAGATATACAAATAGCCAATAAGCACATGAAAAGATGCTCAACATCACTAATCATTAGGAAAATGCAAATCAAAACAACTCACTCCCATTAGAATAGCCATCACACACACACACACACAAACACACACAAAAAAACAAAAATGTTGGAAAAGATGTGGAAAAGTTGGGATCCTTGTACATTGTTGGCAGGAATGTAAAATGGTACAGTCACTGTGGAAAATAGTATGGTGGTTCCTGAAAAAATTAAAAATACAGGTCAGGTGCAATGGCTCCTGTCCATAATCCCAGCACTTTGGGAGGCTGAGGCAAGAGGCTCATTTGAGGCCAGGAGTCTGAGATCAGCCTGAGTAACACAGTGAGACCCTGTCTCTACAAAAAACAAAAGAATCAGCCGGGCATAGTGGCTTACTCCTGTTGTCCCAGTTACTTGGGAGGCTGAGGCAGGATCACTAGAGCCTAAGAGTTGGAAGCTGCAGTGAGCTGTGACTGCACCACTGCAATCCAACCTGGGCAACAGAGCAAGACCCAGTCCCTTAAAAAAAAAAAAACATTTAAATGGAATTACCGTATGAGCTGGCAATTCTACTTGTGGGTATATACCCAAAAAGATTTGAAAACAGGTCAGACGCAGTGGCTCGCGTCCTAGCACTCTGAGAGGCTGAAGCAGAAAGACTACTTGAGGCCAGGAGTTCAAAACCAGCCTGAGCAAGAAGGAGACCCCTGTCTCCACAAAACAAAAAAATGAGCCAGGTGTAGTGGTATACACGGCTGCAGTCCCCACCATTCAGGAAGCTGAGGCAGGAGGATCTCTTAAGCCTAGGAGTTGGACATCACAGTGAACTATGATGAGACCACTGCAGTCTAGCCCAGGCAACAGAGCAAGAGACCCTGTCTAAAAAAAAAAAAAAAAAATTGAGAGCAGAATCTCAAAGAGATTTGTACACCCATGTTCACAGTAGTATTATTCACGATTCTTAAAACAGGAAAGCAACCCCAAGAGCCCATTGATGAATGAACGGATAAACAAAATGTGGTATGTACACACAATGAAATATTATTCAGCCTTAAAAAGGAAGGAAATTCTGACATTTGCTAAAAAACAGATGAACCTTGAGGACATTATGATAAGTGAAATATGTTAGTCACCAAAAAGGCAAATACTATCTGATTCCACTTAGGTAACATTGATTTAGAGTATTCAAAATCATAGAGACAAAACATAGAATAGTGGTTGCCAGAGGCTGGAGGCAGGGGGAATGTAGAATTATCCTAATGGGTATAGTTTGTTTTACAAGATGAAAATAGTTATGAAGACAGATGGTGGTGATGGCTACACAACATGAATGTATTTATTATCACAGAACCTTATACTTATGAATGGTTAAGATGGTATATTTCATGCTATGTCCATTTTACCAAAAAAATTAGAAACAAGTCTCAGAATAAATATAGACTCGAGAGTATATCAGTCAATATCCAACTAGGAATTGAAAGCAACTTAATGTATTTAAAATAGGGAATTTAATGAAGACAACTGATTGCACAGGTGATGGAACCAGCTGAAATGCCAAGTAAGGAACTGTGAGGTAACCCATCCATTAGTAACAGCAGGAAGGCATCACTAGCCCTAGGCTAGGGAGACAAAGAGAGGAGTACAGGGTGGAGGTCATCTGACAGAAACTGGAATGCCAATTGGGTTGCCCAGGGGAAGCTAGAACCACGGAGAAAATGCAGCTGCTGACAGAAAGAGGGAGGGAATAATATGCTTCCCTTTCACCCAGTCAATGTCTCATCAGTGACTTCCAAACTCAGCCAGAAAACAACAGACATGGTAGCCGAGAAAACACAAGGGGCAGCCACTATGTGAGAGAGAGCAAGAAAAGAACAATGAACTATACCTAACAACAAACAGACCTTGGACTAACATAAATACTGTATACAAAAAAATAACTTTCAAGCCTAGAAAGTTCAATACTAATTATTTTGCAGTTATAAATCCTATACAAATGACAAACTTGAATTAATAACCTTTCTAAGAAAATTTTAACCCACTTTAACTTAAGTTTAAGGCTTAAACCTAAACTGTTATAGTTACTGTAAAACTTGTTGTACAATACAATATTAGCTCTAAAGACATTTCTGTAGTGTGGTTATGTTACCCTTTAAATTAAAAATGAATTTTGATTGTATCAGCTCTAGACCTTGAAAAAAAACAATAAAAAAATGAATTTTGAAAACTATTATACAAAGTTACCGTAAGAAAAAGTAATCTGACTAAAGTAAGGGTTCTCTTTTCAGAATCAGGTCAACCCCAAATAAACATTTAATTCACATGTCCCAAAAAAATTAAAACCATACCATTTAAATCTGCATTTTCAAATCTGACCCAGACTATTTTCTCCTTTTCTTCTGTTAGAGTTGTTCCACTGTAAGCCTGCATAGTAAACAGAAATGTTTGAATAAAAATATTTCATAGCTCTAACACTACTAATGTTTCAAACCAGAGTGTCTTAACACCAACACCATACCTCTCCAACTTCACCAACCCTGTATTTTTTTTAACTAGCACATTTTGGAACATTATTACTTCCGTTGAATTATCTAGGAATCCAATAACCTTGGTCAAAAAAGAATTTTTAAACTCTTAAAAAATTACATAAACCTAAAATACAATGATCACAATCTATTATGAAGCATCACTCTAATTCAAAAACACACAAAAAACTAAACCAACCCTCTTTATTGGTTAACAAATAAGGCAGCCTAAAAAATAAACAAAACCACCATCTTCATCTATTAAGTTCCCAGGTGTTTGACAACAGGCAGTTATACTCTACCTACACTTTTCCTAGTGTATGACTGCACTTTTTCAGTTTCTTATCTGGCTTCCAGACCAAACCTATCAGCTAATTCCTGGAAGCCTGCAAGGGTCACAAAGATAAGCATTAATGTCCATGAATTGCCAACAGTATTGAAAAGGAGGCATCTCTCCATAAAGGACATCTTTATTTAAGATTTTTAAAAGATTGTATATACTTAGAAGTATTTAGACTATTAACAAAGCAGCTGCAACTTTTTGGAATTATAAAGTTGTATTCAGTTTACAGAACCATTATTTAATACAAGCTGTATCAAAATCATACAAAATCAATCATTTCATACATACTTTGTTATACACAATCAGCTATAGATTTCCATGTCAATTTACAGCACCCATACTGTGTCACACAAAGTTAATGGCTATTGAAAATACTACTAAGACACGATTATCTTTTTTGTTTTGAGACAGAGTCTTGCTCTGTTGCCTGGGCTAGAGTGCTGTGGTGTCAGCCTAGCTCACAGCAACCTCAGACTCCTGGGTTCAAGCAATCCTCCCACCTCAGCCTCCCAAGTACGTGGGACTACAGGCATGCGCCATCATGCCCAGCTAATTTTTTCTATATATTTTTAGTTGTCCAACTAATTTCTTTGTATTTTTAGTAGAGAGGGGGTCTCTTGCTTAGGCTGGTCTCAAATTCCTGAGCTCAAACAATCCTCTGCCTTGGCCTCCCAGAGTGCTAGGATTTCAGGCGTGAGCCACGGCACCCAGCTAAGACAGGGTTATCTTAACACTAGGTTTACTATAAAAAAAAAAAAAAAAAGAAATCATCATACAGCATGAGTAAGTATGGAAAAATAAAAAAAGAAGAGAAAAATAAATGTTTAAAAATCACCTTACATATGATTTAAATTATCTTTTTTAAAGAAACAAGATGCATATAGGGCAATTAATTTCTTTGGAAAAGAGGAAAACCTGCACTGCACCAGGACAAACTAATTTCTCAACTTTATCTTCAGACACTTCATCCTTATTTTCTTCCTCAGTCTTTCTCTTTTCATCCTTAAAAAAAAATCCTTTTTTTTTTTAATTTATTTTTTATTTTTGTAGAGATGGGGGCACTATGTTGCCCAGGCTAGTCTTGAACTCCTGCCTCAAATGATCCTTCTGCCCTGGCCTCCCAAAGCACCAGGATTACAGGCATGAACCACTGCACATGGCTCCCCTAAAATTCCCTTTATTAAAAATAAACTCTTTCAGACCAGGTACAGTGGCTCACGCCTGTAATCCTAGCACTCTCGGAGGCCGAGGCAGGAGGACCACTTGAGCTCAGAAGTTCGGGACCAGCCTGAGCAAGAGTGAGACCCTCTCTGTACTAAAAATAGAAAGAAATTAGGTAGACAACTAAAAATATATATGGAAAAAAATTAGCTGGGCATGATGGTACATGCCTGTATCCCAGCTACTCGGGATACTGAGGCAGAAGGATTGCTTAAACCCAGGAGTTTGAGGTTGCTATGAGCTAGGCTGATGCCACAGCACTCTAGCCCAGGCAACAGAGCAAGACTCTGTCTAAAAAAAAAAAAAAAAACTCTTTTGTTTCAGGATATAATTTTACATTATTTAACATGGTACAGAAAGTTCTCATTATACTCCTCACCCAGTTTCCCCTAATGTTAATTATCTAATCTAACCAAATTTTACATTATTATGGTACATTTGTCAAAACTACAAAACTAACATCATGCCTTACTGTTAACTAAACCCCAGACTTTACGTGGATTTCACAAGTTTTTCCACTAATGTCCTTTCTCTGCTCCAGGATCCAATCTGGGATTGCACTTAAAGACAATTTTTTTGTCAGGCTTTCCTTTACCCTGGTAAAGCAGTAACATTTTCAAATTTTTCTTCAGCTTAGCAGACTTATTGTAAGACTACTTATCATCTGCAACATTATTCAACATTCTCCCAACTACTTTGCAACATCTTCAATATGCTCTCCTTTGATTTCTGGGTAATACACAGAACAAAAGAAGGCCAAAAGAGACCTTTCAGCGAGTTTTCCTCTCTCCTTAGCAGATGTGGTATTCTCTTTTATTAAGGATTTTTGAGAAAATTCTGTGAAGTTGACTAAAGTATCTGAGTACTGCTTTTGGTGTGCCTTCCTGCAGGTTTGCACAAATAAGGCACGTCACATTATTTTGCCTCTCAGCTTATGATCTCCTTTGCCCAAGCTTAGATATTTTATTCTGAGTGAGATACAAACTCACCCAGTGCCCATCCCAGCTTTCATTTGAGGTCTTAATGGAGGTCAGAGTACTACCACACAAATTTTTTTCTTTTTTTTCCCCCAGGACTGATTTTTTTGTTTGTTTGTTCTCAGACATAATCTCGCTCTGTCACCTGGGCTAGAGTGCCATGGCCTCAGCCTAGCTCACAGCAACCTCAAACTCCTGGGCTCAAGTAATTCTCCTGCCTCAGCCTCCCAAGTACCTGGGATTATAGGTGCTTGCCACCACGCCCAGCTAATTCTTCTATATTTAGTAGAGATGGGGTTTTGCTCTTGCTCAGGCTGAGCAAAACTCCTGAGCTCAAGTGATGCTCCCACTTCAACCTCCCAGAGTACTAGGATTACAGGCATGAGCCACCCTGCCTGGCCCTCCAGGACTGACTGTAAGCCCTTCTTCAAACAAGAGCAACTGTTTTAGTTATTTTATTTAGAGTCAAAACATTCATCCCATACTGACAAGATTTATTTACTTCTCCTTTTATACCTTATCTGGTTTGGGGTTTTGTTTTTTGTTTTTTTTTTTTTTAGAGATAAGGTCTCACTCTGTCACCCAGGCTGGAGGCCAGTGGTGTATTGGCAAGATCGTAACAGTTTACTGCAACCTTGACCTCCTTGGCTCAAGAGATCCTTCTGCCTCAGCCTCCCAAAGTGCGGGAATAACCATAAGGAGAAAATACAGAAAACTTTTTCTTAAGTAGTTTTCAGTAGAACAGTGTTTCCCAAAGCTACTGTTTCATAAGAATTATCTGAGATTCTTTTTTTCTGTACCTTGGCACAGTAACTGAGATTCTTATTATAGACAAAAGTTATTGGACACAACCTCAAATCCAATGTGTCAGACTCTACTCTCTGAGAGAGGAAATTATTACTACTTTTAACAAGTGTGCCAAGTGATAATTAGGTTTAAGTTTGGGCAAAAGTATACTAGATGATCCCAGTAAGGCTGTTCTCATTCTTTAGCCTCACATTTATATAAAGGGAACAGTAAGGAGCTTAATTTCTTTTCAGTTAGAGTATCAAGACTGAAAAGAAATTAAGCTCCTTACTGTTCCCTTTATATAAATGTGAGGCTAAAGATAAAAATACTGCTCAATATAAAAGAAATGTAGATTTGTGCTCAGGTGTAATATTTAGTTAATATCTAGCAAATAAAGTAAATAAGAGTGTACATTGCTTTTCTCACTTCAGACAGGCAACAATTAAGTAGGACAAGAGAAAGATTTCAGAAATAGATTCTAACTAGAAAATCCCAAATCTCAACTCTCTACTAACATCACACTTTGATTCCTCTCAGGAGAGCAAGTCCCTAAGCAGTAATAGTTATGCCATTGTCATCACAGCACGGAGGCACATCTACACAGTAAGAAGTCTAGTTTCACCCTACCAATGCTCAAGAGGCTAAAACATCAGAAGCCTTTCTGAAGTTGCTGATGCTAGTGTCAAGTTTAGAAAACAGAACATTTCAGAGCTTCCCCAAAGGTAAAACCTACTATTTCCAAAATCACACAGACTTACCTGTGGCACAACATCCTGTAGAAAAGTCACAACACTTTCCATGTAAGACTGCTCTCTGGAAAATGGTAAAATAGATAAAATTTATCATGAGACCTTAATACAGACCATGAAAAACCTCAATTTACAAGCCTTAATAAAGTCACTCATAATATCAAAACAAGAATAAAATGTCAGGTGGCTGGGAGGGAGGGGGGAAAAAAAGGCCAACTCTTATCACCTGGTAATTCTGCTAAACCATTTTCTGGTTTCATGAGTCTTTGTATATGTTATCAAATATAACTGACCTTTTAACATTTTTTAACATTATCTTGTTTTTTTGTTTTTTGCTGTTGTGTCCTTGGTTTTTTGGGGTTTTTTTGAGACAAGTTCTTGTTCTACTGTCCAGACTAGATAGTAGTGATGCCATCATAGCTCACTGCAATCTCAAACTACTAGGCTCCAACGATCCTCCTGCCTTAGCCTCCCAAAGTGCTGGGATTACAAGCATGAGCCACTGTGCCCGGCCTTTTAAACAGTATCTCTTTTTAAAAGTCATGCTTACTGTGGTATCAGTTTATAAGAAAATGAAAAAAAAGTTATGCTATCCTAATTTGACAGAGATAATTTCTAACTTGTATTTGAAGGAGTGAGGACAAGATGGAGGACCTGGGTAAGGCAGGACCTTCCTCTTGAGTCAGAGAATGCCCTAGTTACAGCAAGAAAAACAGTTGCTGATGATTCAGTATTTAGTGAGCTAGTGTTCAAATTGGTTATGAACCTGTTCCTTTATCTCTATGTAGCAAATGAATCTGCATTTTGCTGCAGGTGCAGGGATTAGAACTCACATAACTTTTGGCATAGACAAGACATGGGAAAATATCAAAATGCACAACAGTAAGGGAAAAAATAACATTGTTAAGGTCACTGTATATTTATATATATATATATACACACACACATATACGTATATATACATACATACATACGCGCACACACACACACACACGTATATTTTTTAAGACAGAGTCTCCCTCTGTCATCCCAGGTAGAGTACAGTAGCTCACAGCAACCTCAAACTCCTCAGCTCAAGCCATCCTCTTGCTTCAGCTTCCCAGGTAGCTGGCACTACAGACACACACCACCACACCCAGCTAATTTTTATATTTTTAGGTAGACACAGAGTCTTGCTCTTGCTCAGCTGGTCTCAAACTCCTGACCTCCAGCAATCCTCCTGCCTTGGCCTCCTGGAGTGGTAGGATTACAGGTATGAGTCACTATTCCTAGCCACAATTCATATATTTTAAACAGGAAGTATTAATGTATGTATGTAAGCAAGTGAAGAAAAAGTTTTCTTGTTTTTTTTTTTTTTTTTTTTTTTTGGAGACAGGGTCTTTCACTGTCACTCAGGCTGGAGTGTATTGGTGCAATCTTAGCTCACTGCAACCTCAAACTCCTGGGCTCAAGTGGTCTTTCTGCCTCAGCCTCCTGAGTACCTGGCACTACAAGGGCATACCACCACACCTGGCTAATTTTTCTAGTTTTTGTAGAGACGGGGACTCACTCTTGCTCAGTCTGGAACTCCTGGTCTCAAGTGATCCTCCCGCCTCAGCCTCCCAAAGTACTAAGATTACAGGCATGAGCCACTATGCCTAACCGAGAAAAACAATTTCTTCAAAATATGAAGTCAAATTCACTTCAGGAGATATGAAAAATTACACTAGAAGAAATATTATGCATTCTTATGAATCCTACAAAAAAAACAAAACAATATGCCTTAGAGACCTACAAAATTGATAAACCCTACAAAGAAAGATTAGGCCTACCTTTCTAATATCTTTTTTTTTTTTTTTTTTTTTTGCCGCTCTCCTAACTTACTCTGCTTCAGCCATATGCAACTTCAATTCCTGGAATACACCAAGCTCTTCTTTGAGTCAACACGTTTACAACACATTTCTTTCTGCCTGTATTCCTTCTCATACATACTCTTCTCTTCCTTTCAGATCTCCAGCTTAATTTTTATCTCCTCAGAGAGACATTCTGACAGCACTATGTAGATTCCCCCTTGTAATTCTCTATCATAGCACACTGTGCAAGGTCACAGCCTATAACTATTTTACTGGTTTACTTATTTAATATTTTCCCCACTAGAATGTAAGCTCCATTACACAAAAGAATCTCTCTCTCACATTTACCTTGTATCGCCAGAATCTATAAGCCATAAAGCCAATACTCAGGCTTGGAGTAGATGCTGAAGCATTATTTATTAAAAGAACACTGAATGAATGATTTTTTTAAAACCCACTAAAATTGGCTGGGCGCGGTGGCTCACACCTGTAATCCTAGCACTCTGGGAGGCCGAGGCCAGCAGATCATTTGAGCTCAGGAGTTCGAGACCAGCCTGAGCAAGAACGAGACCCCATTTCAACCAAAAATAGAAAAAATTAGCTGGGCATGGAGGTGCATGTCTGTAGTCCCAGCTACCTGAGAGGCTGAGGCAGAAGGATCGCTTGAGCCCAGGAGTTTCAGGTTGCTGTGAGCTAGACTGACATCACAGCACTGTAGCCCAGGCAACACAGTGAGACTCGGTCTCAAAGAAAAACAAAAAAAAACCCACTAAAATTATGTTGTATCACATAACAAAATGCAATACATTTTGAATACCCTATGGTGAAACAGCATAAAATACCATATAAGTGCACAAACTGCCTGGGTTTGATCCGGCTCCCTTTCTTTGCTGTTACCAATGATATCTTAATCTCTCTGATTTGGTTTCCTCACCAGTAAAATGGAGATTAAAACATTACCTAACTCAAAGCTATTAACATGCTTAATTTGTTGCCAGGGTCCATAGTTAGCAAAGAAATACAGCTCTGAGAAATGTAGCAGGGAAAAAGGACATATTATGGTAAAATATCATATTCATATTATACATGAACTTTTGTTAGTCTCAGAAGGCAATCTTTTTGAAACATGCTAAACTACCCAAAGGAAATAATCCAAAATAATCCAAAATTTCCTTGAGAGCCTTTTTAAAATTTATTCATCTATTATTTTTAGAGACTGGGTGTCTGTCACCCAGACTGCAGTGCAGTGGTGCAATCATACTCACTGCAACCTTGAACTGCGGGGCTCATGCGATCCTTCCACATCAGCCACCCAAGTAGCTGGGAATACAGTTGTGAGCCACTGTGCCCAACACTCCCAAGAACATTTTAAAAGGCAGAAAACAAGTTTTTTAACTCCTTAGCCAGGTGTAGAGGGTCTTAATGGCCCATCCCAATCTACTTTAAATAGGTCAACTTTCCTATACCAGGACTACATTTCATTTATAAAAATAGCTGGCCTTTCCCACATCTGGGAAATGGATTCTACTCCCTTGCCTAAAATGTATCCTTGACTCTAAGTGCCCAAATTCTATTCAGCCTTTAAAGAAACACTATAAATACTACCTTCTTATTGAAACATTTTCTGATCACTCCACTAAAATACTCCCTTTAAATCCTCATGCTGTTTTCTGACAACTTTTATCTTTTACTAATTATACTGACTTCAAGTACATATATCTATAAGCCATGATGGATTATAAACTCCTAGTAAGTATAGACATTCTTTGTCAAAGAATGCCTAAAATACAGAAAAGTAATATGACTTACTTTGAAACTTTCTGACTGAAACCTAGAGTAAGAGATACATTTTACATCATGATCTAGTAAATAATTACATATATGTATGTATCTACAAGCATGTCACAAAACAATACTAGCTCCCAGCTATATTTTCTATTCTATTTCATTTTTCTAAATATTGTCCTGACCCACTAAATTGATTTAATGGGCCGGGCATGGTGGCTCACGCCTGTAATCCTAGCACTCTAGAAGGCCAAGGCAGGACAATCACTTGAGCTCAGGAGTTTGAGACCAGCCTGAGCAACAGCGAGACCCCGTCTCTCCTAAAAATGGAAAAATTAGCCAGGTGTGGTGGCATGCACATGTAGTCCCAGCTATTCGGGAGGCTGACGCAGGAGAATTGCTTAAGCCCAGGAGTTTTATGTTTCTGTGAGCTAGAAAGATGCCACAGCCCTCTAGCCCAGGTGACAGAGAGAGACTCTGTCTCAAAATAAATAAATAAATAAATAAATTGACTTAATGGTCCACTAATTTGTTAAACCTAGAGTTTGAATACCACTGCTCTTCAGGATTTAGCATAGTGCTCTTCAGGTACGATAAATACACTGAATACCTCAACTTAACCTTCCAATTCTTCCTTTTATTTGGCTTTGGCAATAATATTTACTTATCCTTTAAAGCCAAAATTTAAAAGATTTTCACAAAGTAATCACTGTTCCAAAAAGAAAACCTGAATGTTAGTTATTATTCTGAGCAATCTTTTCTTCAGCTATTGGGCTTATCTGAAATGTGCTTACGTGACAGCCTGGGGGCGAACGACAACTCCACCAGTACAACGACTGGGTCTTCTAGGGGAATCTGTAGCCATAGCTTCATTCATAAAACCTGTTTCCAGAACAAAAAGATAGAAAAATGGATCATTATTGTTGGGAGTAGGGAAGAAGATTTATGGCTGCTCACTAGAGATCTCTTTTCAAGAATGCCTAAAATGCAGGAAACTTCCCAGCAGTTCCTTTTAACCAGAAATCGAAGAGAGGGAGATGAACTAGATATTTTAAATTTTCAAATTATCATGAAGTTTTTTTATTTTTCTTTTAATTTTAAAAATATTTTTATTGTGCTCATCTCTGGATCATTCCAATTTTACTATGTATGAGTACTGCCAAAGTCAGCACTGGTTTTTGGGTTTTGTTTTGTTTTATATATACGACCAGGCCTCAGAACCACAAGACCAGTTAAGGCTTTTGTTGGACTTTTAGTCTGCTGTTAACATAAACAGATCATGGAATAAGAAATTAGTGGAATTTTATGTTGAGATACTGAAAATACACATGGTACAATATTTCAACACCCAATGAAACAGTGACATGATACCACTCTACCTTCCAACTAAACCTTCCGGGAATCTATGAGTCAGACTGCATGGCCAGAATTTAAATCATATTTTTAAGTCCCCTGCTATTGTAACCTAGTTATAAGTAACAAATGAGTCAAATAAGTAACATAAACTTATATCATGTTAGAAGCCCCTTATCCTGTCCTGTCACATCAATAAATCCTGATCCTAGAACGTTTAATGAGCCTCTGAATCACTGAGGAAGTTTTAAGAGCATGGAGGCTACTTGCTTAAGATGAAAAGAGGACTGACAACAATATTAAAGATCTCTGACAGGAAAGCCCACACCTGGACGTAATCTTGAAAGCACCTAAAACAATCACTTCTAAAAAAGGAGCATTTTACCACCTTATTTGAAAACTCCCAACCTGGTGAGCCCCACCTCCTACAACCAATATACTCTTTTGCCCCAACTAGCCCAGCTACCCCTTCCTCAGGGGATACCTTCACCTCCAGTCCCTCAGCCCTCTCATTTCCATCCCACCCTTTCGTTCTCAAACCACAGTCTCCCAAGCCCTGTCCTTTAAGGGCCTTGTCAACTGAGGACCACCCTCGCCAGCCCCTCAGGCCCCACTCTCCTGAAAGACATCCGGCACAGCGCTACCCACTTAACCTCCAACAGGAGCCACCGCTGCCCCCGGCCGCCCTCTGGCCCCTTGCCCTTCTCCCCTCCCCCTCCAGTATCGACACCTCTCCCCCGTCGAATACCTGCCAGCCCAACCCGGTCCCCTCACGCTGCCTGCCCCTCGTACTTTCCGAACCTCCCCAAAACCAAAGACCCGCCAGCCCTCTCACCGGCCGCCCCGCCGGTAAACGCTGTTCTCCAGCTCAAGGCTCACTGTTTGGAGTCTCCCCGCGTGATTGACGGCTGCCACTTCCTACCACGCCTCAGCGGAACCAGCCCTCTAGCCAATCCGAGAAACAAACTGGGTATAGCTGGGCACCGCCCTTGGAGGTCAGCTTCGCCAACCAGCTAGTAGAAAAGAGGCGGACCCGCCTCCTGAATTTGTCCAATCCGCTGGGGCTGGAGGAACAACACAACAGTATGTAAGTTCGGCTGAAGCCGACGTGTCAGGTTCGGTTGCGAACGCAGGCAGGTGGGTAGGAATTACGAGCAGGTATGTTTTCTTTGCAGACAGCACCTTCGTGGCTTTTTTTTTTTAAAAAAAGCAACATACCCCAGATTCCTGTCCACCTCATCCAAGCATCTCAGGTCGGGAGCCGGACAGGGAGTCGGGTCTGTTTACATCGAATTCTCGCGACACCTGGTTCGAAGCTCAAAGCACGTGGACATGGCAGCTGCCAATCACTTTCAGCTGGCCACTCACCGGTCCCCAACCCGCCTTCTGCCCCGCCCTTTGCAATGTGTTTACCTTCCGGGAGCCTAGGCTGGCTCGCGCCTGTGGTCAGCCAAGGTGTTAATCTGAGTAAGGGACGCGACCGCTAATCTTGTCAATTTGAGCTAGGTTTGTAGATCAGGCCTGACTTCTTCCCTAGCTCAGTTTCCATCTCCCGTATCTCCGAGGCTGGAGACCTCGCTGTTGTCATTTCATCAGTTACATTTCTTATATAAGAAGAATATTTATTGATTTATTGAACGTTCAGCACAATCCTTCATATACTTCAGATACGATACTTAATATGTAGTATCAAATTTAATGCTAATGACAGTTCCATGAGAGAATAGCTTATTAATTGGCATGGTGTTTGTAACGAATTGGCTGATACAGCAATAAAAATAAAAAAGGTCTTAGCACAATGGGAGAGGGGGAAATGTAGTAGAAAAACTACTTCCCAGGAAATAACACAGTTAATCAGGGGTTGGAGGTAAGTATAAATATAGATGTAAATATAAACAGAGATAGTAGATAGAGATATGGAAATAGCTGTAGGCAAGAAACCACTCATTTGCTCTAGATGCTCAGTCACTGCCAGTAAATAGAATTTGCAAAGTGTTCCATTTATCAGCCTCATGTTTGAACACTGGTTAATAAGGGATTATGAATGTTCATCTATTTCCTCTCCACAAATTCCCATCATGAAGGAGCTTTTAAGATTTGCTCCCTACATTTGTCAAAAGGTGAACTTTATGATCATGCCAGTTGAAGATTGAAACTGTCCTGTTTGGGAATTTGGCTCTCTCCTCTCTCTCTCCTCCCTTCTCTCTCTCTCTCTTCTCTCTCTCTCCTCTCCTCTTTCACTCCTCTCTTCTCTCCTCTCTCTCCTCTCTCTCTTCTCTCCATGCTCTCCTCTCTCTTTCCTCTCTCCTCTCTCTCCCCTCTCCCTCTCTCCTCTCTTTTCTCTCTCTCTCCTCTCTCCTCTCTCTCTCTCCTCTCTCCTCTCTCCCTCTCTATCGTGTTTTTGGAAGACCAGATGACAACTCAGTTTGGGTTTGGTGAGCGTATGTGATTATAATTTGATTATTAGTCTGGTCCGTTGGGGACTAGTGTGCAGGAGTTTGGTTCAAAACAATAACCTCCTATAATTTTTGTTTAACACATTAAGCTCTCTAAATAAGGAATCTTTCTAATATTCAAAATTCTTTCTGCTCTTACTGCTATCACTGGCTTGCTTCTTTGTTGTCTTTGAAAAGTTTTTTGAGTGTTTCTCTTGTGCTTATCTCATTTTTCCCCAACTAGAAAGTTAAACTCCTCCTAGGCATTAATAGATAAGGCTTTTACATTATTGAATCTCCCACAACACATAACAGCCCTGAACACATAACAGGTATTTAAAAGTTCTGACTAGGCCAGGCGCGGTGGCTCACGCCTGTAATCCTAGCACTCTGGGAGGCCGAGGCAGGCGGATTGCTCGAGGTCAGGAGTTCAAAACCAGCCTGAGCAACAGCGAGACCCCGTCTCTACTTTCAATAGAAAGAAATTAGTTGGCCAACTAATATATATACAAAAAATTAGCCGGGCATAGTGGCACATGCCTGTAGTCCTGCACTCACTCTAGCCTGGGCAACAAAGCGAGACCCTGTCTCAAAAAAAAAAAAAAAGGAAAGTTCAGACTTATTTAAATTAAATACTTAATATTCTTATGCTTTCCAGGATCCAGAGCACTAATAAAGAGGAAGTCCAGAGAAGACCAATAGGTAATAATCTATACAAATGGGATAACCAGCTTTTGTATAAGGTTTTTCAGTTTAAATAGCTGTTTTGTGTGCATTGTTAAGTTCCATAACTCTTTGACGATTCCTCTACAAAGTTATGGAAAAAACAAGCAAACAAAAAGGATACACTTGTACACAAGTTCATTCATTCATTCAGCAAATGTTTGGATACGTGTTAAGTGTTAGACACATCCTAGACACTGGGGATACAGGAATGAACAAATCAACAAATCGATATACCTGTCCTCAACCATAGAATTTACATCCTGGTGGAAAAACAAAAATAAACACAAAAACAGAGAAAATCAAGTAGTGTGAAATGCTATGAAGAAAAAGAAACCAGATAAATAGAGGTAGGAAATGCCTTACTCTAGTGTGGTCAGGGAAGACCACTCAGGAGATGACATTTGAACAAAAGCTTCAATGAAGTGAGAAAGTTACTCGGAGGGAAAAATCAGTCCAGACAAAAGGAACAGCCAGATGCAGTGGTACACACAGGTAATCCTGGCTACCCTAGAGGTTTAGGCAGGGGATCACCCAAGCCCAGGAGTTCCAGAGCAGCCTGGACAACATAGAGAGAAGCCCTCTTCTCAAAAACAAAAACAAAGGTAACAAGTATAAAGGCCCTAAGAAGGGAATGAGTTTTGGCCAGGCAAAGTGGTTCATAATGGCCTGTAATCCTAGCACTTTGGGAGGCTAGGCAGGAGAATCTCTTGAGGTGAGGAATTCCAGATCATCTTGAGCAATATGGTGAGACCCTGTCTTTACAAAAAATTTAAAAATTAGCTGGGTATGGTGGTGGTGCACACCTGTAGGCTCAGCTGAGGCAAGAGGATCACTGGAGTGCAGGAGTTGAAGGTTGGAGTGTGCTATGATTGTGCTACTGCTCTTCAGCCTGGGCAACAAAGTGAGACATTGTCTTAAAAAAAAAAAAAAAAAGGAAATGAATTTTAAGGAAAAACAAGAAAACCAATATGGTTTAAGCAAAGTGAATTAAATAGAAAATGATTGCAAAGTTAGAAGACGTAAGAAGTGGCCAGATGGAATATGGCCTTGTATAGAATTACAAGGAGTTTCAAATTTACTCTAGGGTAAGAATCTACTGGAGGAATTTCAGCTAGGAAGTGTCATGAACATATTTACATTTTTTAAAGATCACTGTACTATATAGAAAATAAACTTTTGTGAGGAAGGGACAACAGTAGCAGCTATAGGTTAAGGAGGGAGACTATTTCCATAGAGAAGGTGAGAGATAACCTCTACAACTAGACCTAGAATTGAAGCCATAAAGATAATGAAAATTAGTCTATTTCAGAGTCTGTTTGGAAGAGAGAATTGAAAGAACATGACAATGTGGGATGATGGGAAAGAATCAAGGATGGTTCCTGTGTTCTGGACTTGATCAACTGAGTGGTGCCCTTTATAAATAGGATGAACACTACTAGCAGAGTTATAAATTTCTTAGTGGGGATAAATTTCTGTGTCTTCATTTCATCCTTTGTGAATTGTAGAAAGAATTATGAGCCTCACAGGCTTTTTATGAGGAGTAAATAAGTTTAAAGTTCGTAGATCCAGTTAGAAATTTCTCCAAATGTTCTGGGCACACAGAGTGGCTCATGAGTGTAATCCCAGCACTTTGGGAGGCTGAAACAGGAGCATTGCTTGAGGCCAGGAGTCCAAGACCAGCCTGGACAACATTGTGAGACCGTATCTCTATAAAAAATTTTAAAAATCAGCGGGATGTGGTGGCATGTGCCTATAATCCCAGCTACTCAGGAAGCTTTGGCAGAAGGATCTCTTGAGCCCAGAAGTTGGAGGTTCCAGTGAGCTATGATTGTGCCACTGCACTCCAGCCTGGGTGACAGAGCAAGACTATCTCTTAAAAAAAAAAATTTTTTTTTTTAATTTTAGGCCCGTGCAGTGCCTCACAGCTGTAATCCTAGCACTCTGGGAGGCCAAGATGGGAGGAATGCTTGAGGCCAGGAGTTCCCTACAATAAATAAATAAATAGAAAAATTAGCCAGGTGTGGTGGTGCACACCTATAGTCAGGAGGCTGAGACAGGAGAATCACTTGAGCCTAGGAGTTTGAGGTTGCAGTGAGCTATAATGACACTACTGCGCTCTAGCCCAGGAGACAGAGTGAGGCTCTGTCTTAAAAAAAAAAAAAAATTCTCCAAATGAATTACCAACCAGTTCTAAGTATTCCATTTTTTTACTATAAAGATGGTATGATACTTTCTTATGAGCCCTCAAATAGAGATAAAATAAAACTTGTGGTGATGTTTTAAAATGGAAGTAACTTGTGGGTACTTAGTACATATTACCAGCTCATGAGTCACTTCAAAATATTGAGACATGAGGAAACTCTTCAACGAACTCTTTGTTCTTGACACTGCAATCCCAGTTAGGAAACTCATGTTTAGTAGAAAAGAACAACTTCAAGCTAGACTTCTTTGTTCTTCCAGTTGGTACCATGGCTCATTATAATAAATTACTAATGACTAAGACAGGCCTCTCCTTTGGCCCTGCAGAACAAAAAACAAAAGTCCCCAGAGAACAATCAGGGAGCTATCCAAATGCAAATCAAATTTCTAGGTCAGTGTGTACTTTGTTGTTTTTACTTTGGTATGATTAGGATTTTTTTTTTTTTTTTTTAGCTTTGAACAAGCCATTGCCTTGCTTACCCAGCCCACCAAAAACACTTGGAGAATAATCAGGTGATTTCAGCAGCGGGGAAATCTGCTTTCACACACAACTATGGTGAACATGAAGATTTGAATTTTCAGTGAAGTAAAAGGAAAAACAGATTAAAAGAAACCCCTTTCACATTTCTCTAAAATCCTCCAGTTGTGAGGTAAAAATACATTAATTACTCACTATATAGACTTTCTTCGATGCATTCATTAGGTTGAAATTTTTGAACACTACCGTTATAGTAATCTCCTAAAAAGTAGAATTCCAAAATGTGTAGAATAGCAAAACTAACATAATCCAAGGTTGTATCACCTTACATCTATTTAATTACAATTAGTGCCTGCCTTTTGTCCATCCTGAATATTACTAGATAACTGTGATTTCTAAAACAGCATTTTCCTGCTCCCCACTCCCCCAGGGTAGCACGTGCCTGTAGTCCCAGTTACTCAGAGGCTGAGGCAGGAAGATCGCTTTGAGCCCAGAAGTTTGAGGCTGCAGTGAACTGTGATTACACATTTATACTCCAGCCTGGGTGATAGAGCAAGACCCTGTCTCTAAAAACTTTTTAAAATAAATAAAACAGCATTTTCCCATAATTTCTTTTTTTATTTATTTTTTATTTTTAATTTGCATGTCATCCTTGCACAGAAGCCATGCTAATCTCTGTATCGTTCCAATTTTAGTAAACATGCTGCCAAAGCAAGCACATTTTTCTATTAATTTCTATTTAAAATTCTAAGTCTGTGCAGTTGTTTATTATATTGGGTCCCTCTGCTCATTCCCAAGTCCAGCACACATCCTGCAGACATGGTGATTATTTTCCTTTAGTTTTTCATTCTCTTGAAACTAATAGATGGCCATATAATTTATCGACTACCAGGATACCTTTATGATATAGGCTTTACTAATATTATACCAAAAAAAAAAAAAAAAGATAAACCAAGACTGTTCCAAGCAACCCATTGAGTAAGGTCACCTTTTATCTTTGATCCTTTTGTGCTACTTTGTAACTGCTTTCTGACTAATGTATAGTTCTATTGTCTCTTTAGCTAAAATGTAATAAAATCTCTTTAACAGAAGGGATTTACTTGTTTCATTTCTATTTTCCATAATGCTCTATTCATTAACAATTACATGTTACAACCCCCACTATTTATCCTAGAATCTTGAGCTTGAATTTATAATTAAAGATACAAGAATGTAAAACTATTGACAAGGACCAAAAATTAGTTTCATCAATGTTTAAATGATACCAAGGGCATAATTTGAATTCACCATATATATAACCTTGGATAAAAACTGCCTTGTGATCTTAGAGACCAAAATAGATGCCCCTTTATCAACTAAGATGGACCCTAAAGTTAAGGAAACAAGAGTTGCCTAAGGCTTCAGGGCTCAGCTAGCAAGGCAGCTTCCTAAATTCCTATGGCTACAAGAAAAACCACACTCCTGTTCAACTCCCTAACAACAGGAGCTATCAGGCAATTTGGCAGACCCTTCTTAATTCTGATTTATAAGGCAGACCACTACAACTCTCATTGGACAGACATCCTTACAAACATTCTTTTTTCCTATAGATTCCCCCCCTCCCCATGGCTATTTTTTTTATTTCGGCATTATTATGGGGGCATAAATGTTTAGGTTACATATATTGCCTTTGCCCCACCTGAGTCAGAGCTTCAAGCACCAGATGGTGTGCACTGTACCCCTTAGGTGTGAATACACCCATCCCCTGCTTCCCCCTCCCACCTGCCTGACACCCAATGAAAGTTACTATTATATGTGCATGTAAGTGTTGATCAGTTAATATCAATTTGATGTTGAGTACATGTGGTGCTTGTTTTTCCATTCTTGTGATACTTTACTTAGTAGAATGGGCTCTAGCTCTACCCAGAATAATACAAGAGGTGCTAGATCACCATTATTTTTTGTGGCTGAGTAGAACTCCATAGTATACATACACCACATTTTATTAATTCGCTCATGTATTGATGGTCACTTGGGTTGTTTCCACATTCTTTCTTGATAAGCAACTGCAGACCTCAAGCCAGTTTCAGCCAGCTTATAGAAAACTGCACAAACTGTCTTTGAGTTCTGTAGGTCACTTTTTTTTTTTTTTTGAGACAGAGTCTTGCTTTGTTGCCCAGGCTAGAGTGAGTGCCGTGGCGTCAGCCTAGCTCACAGCAACCTCAAACTCCTGGGCTCAAGTGATCCTGCTGCCTCAGCCTCCCGAGTAGCTGGGACTACAGGCATGTGCCACCATGCCCGGCTAATTTTTTTATATATATATATATTAGTTGGCCAATTAATTTCTTTCTATTTTTATAGTAGAGATGGGGTCTCGCTCAGGCTGGTTTTGAACTCCTGACCTTGAGCAATCCGCCCACCTCGGCCTCCCAGAGTGCTAGGATTACAGGCGTGAGCCACCCCGCCCGGCCTTGTAAGTCACCTTTTGACATAAGGAGCCAAATTCCACCTCATTTTAATGTTAAAACTCCACCCCAAAGTAAACATGGGATGTATGTTCCATATGTTTACCCATTGCGCATGCCCTCAACCCCCTCATAAATGTGTATAGCTTTTTCCCCAAACCTGCTGAGTAATACAGATCCCATGTAGCATAAAAACCAACCTGCCCTTTCCCTCTTAGAAGAGAAACCACCTCAGTCCATGCCAGAAACTCTCTCTCTTCCTGGTTTGCAACCTGTTATCTCCAATAAAGCTCTTCTTTCTAGTAGTCAGCCATCCTGGTGACCTTTTTGTAACGATCTTAAATTCTGGGAAAACTGGCCGGGCGCGGTGGCTCACGCCTGTAATCCTCTCTCTGGGAGGCCGAGGTGGGCGGATCGTTTCAGCTCAGGAGTTCGAGACCAGCCTGAGCAAGAGCGAGACCCCATCTCTACTATAAATAGAAAGAAATTAATTGGCCAACTAATATATATAGAAAAAAAATTAGCCGGGCATGGTGGCGCATGCCTGTAGTCCCAGCTACTTGGGAGGCTGAGGCAGCAGGATTGCTTGAGCCCAGGAGTTTGAGGTTGCTGTGAGCTAGGCTGACGCCACGGCACTCACTCTAGCCTGGGCAATAAAGTGAGACTCTGTCTCAAAAAAAAAAAAAAAAAAATTCTGGGAAAACTGAAATCTGTAGTAATAGTTTTGATAAGCTAAGTATTTAATAAAAATAATATTAGGTAATATTCACTGAGCTGTATATACCAGTCATTATAGTGTTACCTGCATTTTATAGATGAGGACCAAGACACAAAGATATTATATTAAGCTGTTTAACTGAAGGCAGGCACAGTGATGGAACTATGAGGTACTTGAAGCCCCAGCTTTCTGCTCAGAGAACTTAAAAGGGGAGTCTCAGGGAAGAGAGAGTACTCTGGAGACTGTACAGAGTGAGGACCTCAGGGAAAATGACCCCATCTGATCTTAATCAGCATACCAAAGACATTGAGAATTGAACTAGCAGATAGATCACTGCCCACGTCCCATACTATCCGTAAAGTGATGTACACAAAGGACAGATTACAAATTACACAAAGGCAGAGGCTTTGGAAACTGAACTGACATTAAAACCACAGCCCGCAGAGGGTTGGAACATGTGGCATGAACCTAACCAGATTAATTGCCTATTAAAAATATCAGTGTTCTCCGTATGAGTTAAACAAGACACAGAATGTCATAATAGTCAAATGTCTAGGCTGTAATCCAAAATTACACAGTATACGAAGAACCAGAAAAATCTGGATTGACATGGAAAAAATAGCCAACAGATGTCAATACCCAAATGACAGCAAAGAGAAGATAAAAAGAGGAACAAAATGAAAATTTAAAAAAAAAGTTTCAGCAAAAGGAAAAACAAAGAGTTAAAAGGTAACAAGAATGTGCTGAAAAAAAAATTTAAGACATAAGGGTTTACAGACCTCCTAAATCTGGTGAAAGACATAAACCTACAGGTTTAAGCTCAGCAACCCGCAAAACAGAAAACCCCAAAGAAATCCACATCCAGACATATCATAACCTAATTGCTAAAAACTAAAGAGAAAGAAATCTTAAAAGCAGCCAGAGAAAAAATAATGCATAATGTAATGAACTTCACAGGAATAATTTAAATGACTACGGATTTCACTTCAGAAAACATGGAGTCCAGAGGGAAGCTGCTTTTTCTTTCGAGTCTCCCTCAGTTCCCAAGTTAGAGTGCTCAAGTGATCCTCCCACCTCAGCCTCCCAGAGTGCTAGGATTACCTTGCCTGGCCAATGGCATATTTTTTAAAGTGTTAAAAAATATCATAAGAAAACTTACAATATCAAGAATGAAGAAAGGACCTCCCACATTGTATCAGATTTGGTCTGTGTGATTTATAAAATACAGAATTGATGATAATGACACTTCTGAGGCTAAGTTACAAAAAACACCTTTGGCTTCTGCCTTGCTCTCTCTGGTATTGCTTGCTCTGGGGAAAGTTAACTGCCATATAGTGAGAAGCCCTGTGGAGGGGCACATGTGGCATCAAACTGAGATCTCCTGCCAACAGTTGTGTAAGTGAGCCTTGTGGGAAGGCCCAATTCAGGCTTCGGATGACTGTAGCTAAATTTTGAGGTATTATAATATGTAGGAATACATAACTGATACATATTTTAATCTTCTGAGGCATAAGATACATAGATCAAGAATTATTTTGATCCAAAATATTAAAAAGAACCAGAGTGTATGGACATGGTTAAATAATGGCATGAACAACTTGTATCCATAGACTGAAATACTAAAGCAGCTCTATGATCTGCTGATATAGAAAAATCTTTAAGACATAAGGTTAAGAGGCTGGGTGCGGTGGCTCATGCCTATAATCCTAGCACTCTGGGAGGCCCGACGTGGGTGGATTGTTTGAGCTCAGGAGAAATGATCAGCCTGAGCAAGAGTGAGACCTGTATCTACTAAATATACAAAGAAATTAGCTGGACAACTAAAAATATATAGGAAAAATTAGGCAGGCATGGTCACGTGTGCCTGTAGTCCCAGCTACAAGGGAGGCTGAGGAAGGATTGCTTAAGACCGGGAGTTTGAGGTTGCTGTGAGCTAGGCTGATGCCATGGCACTGTAGCCTGGGCAACAGAGTAAGACTGTCTCAAAAAAAAAAAAAAAGACATAAGGTTAAGAGATACACACAGGTATCATATCATTACATGTCTGCACGGATTACATAAAAAATTGGGGGGAAAAGCTGGTTACTTTGGGAATTGAGGTGGGAGGCTTTTTGTTATGCACAATTTTATACATCATCAATTTCCCATTACATATTATATTTCTGATTTGTATTACATAGACATCTTCTAGACCAGGCATGGTAGCTCACACTTGTAATCCCAGCACTTTGGGAGGCTGAGGGAGGATCACTTGAGGTCAGGAGTTCAAGACCAGCCTGGGCAACATAGTGAGACCCAATCTCTACAAAAAATGTTAGCCAGGTGTGGTGGTGCATGCCTGTAGTCCCAGCTACTCAGGAGACCTAGGTGGGAGGATTGTTTAGGCCCAGTGGTTTGAAGTAGCAGTGAGCTACGATCACACCATTGCACTCCAGCCTAATGCAACAAAGTGGAACCCTGTCTCCAAAAAGAAAATTATAGTTAAGGTGTCTCAAACCAAAACCCTTTCCAATATTAGATAGGTACTAATATGGTATGGAATTAGACTCTATTGCACTAGGAAATAACGTGATGTAGGAAAGAATTAATGCTAAAATTAATACTAAGACACTTTTACATTACAAAATTAATTTGAAAAATGAAGATATAATCTATTACTCTAATCAAATGGAAATTTTAATTTCATGTGTAAGGTTAGATTATTTTATTTATAACCATGGTCAAAAGTAGTTAAATGGATTTTAATATACATTCAGATTTGCTGAATTTCTACTTGGTACCACTAGGATGGTATCACAGTTCTAAAAGATGGAAAAACCCTTCACAATGAATTGACTCCAGAAGTGTCTGCTAGTTGCTATGTGTCTATCTTGGAAATATCTGAAAAACAAACTCTTCAGTATCCAAAAATCTTCTTTAAAACCAACCACAAATCACATTTCACCTAGATTACTGGTTCTCAATTAATCCTCCAATGAAAAATTAGTATGCTTTCAACTGCAGTTTCTAGCACGTTGTAGGTGCACAATATTGAATGTATGAATTAACTCTTTACTCTCTCAATGAGAGGTCTTGTTCCAAATTTAATATTTTTTTAAATATCTCACTGTAAAACATAATTCACTGTATCCAAATTATATACTCTTTTTTTTTTTTTTGAGACAGAGTCTCGCTTTGTTGCTCAGGCTACAGTGAGTGTTGTGGCATCACCCTAGCTCATAGCAACCTCAAACTCCTGGGCTCAAGCAATCCTGCTGCCTCAGCCTCCCGAGTATCTGGGACTACAGGCACATGCCACCATGGCAGGCTAATTTTTTCTATATATATTAGTTAGCCAATTAATTTCTATTTTTATAGTAGAGACGGGGTCTCGCTCTTGCTCAGGCTGGTTTCAAACTCCTGACCTCGAGCAATCCGCCCACCTCGGCCTCCCAGAGTGCTAGGATTACAGGCGTGAGCCACTGCGCCTGGCCTCAAATTATATACTCTTCATGTTTTAGTATTAATTTCTTGCAGGTTTTTTCCTGTATTACCAAAGTATACAGTGTTTTATTGATTTTTTAAATTGTTACATAATATTTTATCAAATGCTTATAAGCTATAACTGACTTAACCACATTCTTATTGTTAGATATTTAGTTTAACATATTCTATATTAAAATAAAAATTGGTGTTGTAAAAATTAAGATTATATGTATTTTAAGTTGTTACTCAAAAGCACAATCATGACACAACAGAATGTAGGTTGAGCATCCCTAATCCAAAATCCAAATCTTTTTGAGATCTAACATTATGCTCAAAGGAAATGTTCACTGGAGCATTTTGAATTTCTGATTAAGAATTCTCAACCAGTAAGTATAATACAATATGCCCAAATCTGAAAAGATCCAAAATCCAAAACACTTCTGGTCCCAAGCATTTTAGATAAGGGAAACTCAACCTGTACAAACCATTAAAACAAACCAAAAAAATCCAGCAACATTAGGAACAGTTCACTGATTTATTAGATGAACATATACCCATATAATCAATGAAAACTGTATGATATAAAATAATTTAAGAAATGTTGGGAATTAGCAGCACCATCCATTATTGAAATAGCAAGAAAAACTTCACATATTTTAAGCAAACACTAGAAGAGGGTAAACTACATTAAGACCTAATAATGCCATTGGACTGGGATGAGTAAAAAAGGCATTGTTTTAGGTAAACATACCTCCTTCTATGCCAAAGATTCTGTGAGTACACCTGGTGATTAATGTTTTAGAAAAATGCTACTGAAGAGATACTGCATAGTATTTTAATTGGGACAAGACTAACATCCAGCTACTTTAGCATGGCTCAACACTTCTATGAAAAACTTAGTTCTGAGTTATGAAATTAGAAATAAAAAATAATTTTTAAAAGACACTTGTAATCTCTAAGAAACGTTAAGTGGAACACAGGTCACTATGAAAATACATCACTTTTCCAGTCTGCTTAATAATAATTTACTTTAAAAAGTTGCGCAGTTTTCATCACAAGTGGCTTATACAAAGTTTTTAATAAGCATTTTTAAAAGTTTAAATGTTTCTCTAAAATCTAATAGAATCTTTTGATTTTTTAAAACATTTAGCCCTGTTGTCACAAGTACTGTGTATCAGAGTAAGAGACTGAGTTTGTGTGACGGATACAAATTTACACAAATATTACAGCAACTTATACCCTAACATCTACAAAATTCACATTTATAATACAAGCAAATACAAGGCCAGGATAAAACTGCTACATTCCAAAAAGTCAAACCATATACTCTTTTAATTTTGTCCCCTTAAAAAAAGTTCAACATCGGCACCAAATTTAAAAAGCCCTCTTATGACCTAAGTTTGGAAAAACCCCACTGCCTAGATACATTTCAGCAAACACAAACAGTTTTCCTGTGCTGATGTAGTAAGGGATTTCCAATTTTCTTCTGGCCTCTGAGTCTGCGTCGCATGGTAAGTTTAACAGAGTTCTTTCGCTGAGAGGTGGTGGGGAGACTTGCAGGCTGAGCACCATTACTTCGACTTAAGCCATTTCGTCTGTGCTTTTTCATAAGGGGGCCAGAATTGGATTCTTCTAATGTCCTTTTAAAGTTTGCTGGAGGGGTTCTTTCAATTTCTTGGGCTTTCATTTGACCAGGAGTCGAGATCTTTAAATTTTTTTGGTCCATGATGGTGTTTGTTGAATTGGTAGGAACAAGGCCAACTGACAAGCTATTATTATTCAAAGAATCATGTATCCTTAGAGTCAGAGCTTTAGCGCAATTTTCTTCAAGTGGCTGTGGCTCTTTTGAGGGTAGGACTACAGCTTGGACGCTCCCTCGTGCTATCTCAGCTGGTACCTCTAAAAAATTCTCTGAGAAGGCATTACTACGAACCAGGGCAGGTATATGGTCCTTAGAGTTCAGCCTTGGCCATGGATCCTCCTCCAGTGACTGAAAGATAAGAAGGTAAAACAAATAAATACTTTATTGAAGAACTCAACAAATTTATGACATGTGGTATTAGGCTCCTTATGAAATTATTTTGTTGTTTTTTTTTTTTTAAATCTTATAGCTAAGTGAAATTGGGTGAAGAACTTATGAAAATATTAAGATGGCAAAAACATGGTATGCATTCACTCATTCATTCACTATATTTATTGAACTATGTGCAAGGTTTTATGGGGGGGAACCTGGGTGAGAAGGCAGCAATATAAAGGTAACAGTGACAATGAACTCTGCCTTCAGGGTAATAGATAAAATAATCTATTCTGGTGGGTTAACATTTATGTCATCTTATTTTCTGTCCATTGCCAGATAACAAAATAATGAGATACTTTAAAAATAACCACAGATTCATATTTACTCTTCCACTATCCTAATCTATACCCAAACATGAAGAAGATCAAAAGTATCACATTCTCTGTTTACATTTTAATTTTACATTTGGCAATAACATAATGCTGATGAAACAGCTCCAATTATTTTTCACAAAAGCCTTATAATATTTTCTGTAGGGACCATCAAAAAGTTGTTTTAATAAGCCATTAACAACATACTAATATTCTGGAAATTAAAACATAGTTTGCTTAACCATTGGGGGGGATGGAGATTTCACTAGGATAAGTGACAAATTTGTAGGTTTTGGGCTTATTTCCTACTTCTAAAATTCAAATTTCTGAATATTTAGTAGTATGTAGAATGTGAAGTACAACATTAAAGCAACGATGTCATAATGGAAATTCAAGATGAATGCTGCTTTGCACCCATACCACAAACACTAGATACTATTCTGTGATTTGAGAAAAGTATTTAATAGGAAAAGGAGGACATACTGAACCCTACTCAGAATGGTTAGGGAAATTCTCAGTTAATGAAATGAGAATCACCTGAGGAAATTTATTGTTTTTAAAAAGCTTCACAGTGGCCGGGCACAGTGGCTCACACCTGTAATCCTAGCACTCAGGGAGGCCAAGGTGGGTAGATCACTTAAGGTCAGGAGTTCAAAACCAGCCTGAGCAAGAGCGAGACCCTATCTCTACTAAACATAGAAACAAATTAATTGGCCAACTAAAAATATGTATATAAAAAATTAGCCAGGCATGGTGGCGTATGCCTATAGTCCCAGGTACTCGGGAGGCTGAGGCAGAAGGATTGTTTGAGCCTAGGAGTTTGAGGTTGCTGTGAGCTAGGCTGACGCCACGGCACTCACTCTAACCCGGGCAACAGAGTAAGACTCTGTCTCAAAAAAAAAAAAAAAGGCTTCACAGTGATCCAGATATGTACCACTACTCTGAGTATAGCTCCAGATCTACAAATACTCAGAATATACTCCTAGCTCCAGACAGATAAGAACATTCTTCCTATCAAATCTAAATCTTCCAAAGTAGTTATATTTTATAAAATCATTGTCTTAACAATTTCTCAAGGTCAGAGTTAAACCATAAATACTGTCTCTTCTCCCAAGTGTGTAACATTTCCCTCAAGTGGACACTCAATCAAATTCATTAAAAATTAATATATTCTGAAAAGGCCAGGCAAACCCTTTTGTAGAATTATAAATGAAAACATCTTCCTCTGATATAAAATCCCCTATGAATAAACACTTTTCTAAATAGTGCCATATAGGGCTAGTGCAGCGCCGCACATCTATAATCCCAGCATGTTGGGAGGCTGAGCTGGGAGGATTGCTTGAGGCCAGGAGTTTGAGACCAGCCTGGGCAACATGGCAAGACCCCATCTCTTTAAAATAAAAAATAAATAAAAAAAGGAGGAAAGAAAGAAAAAAAGGTTAAAAAAGTAGCTGGTAGCACCTATTAGTCCCAGCTACTCAGAAAGCTGAGGCAGGAGGATCATCTTGGCCCAGGAGTTCGAGGCTACAGTGAGCTATGATCATGCCACCGCACTCCAGCCTGGGCAGCAGAGACCTTGTCTCTAAAAAAATAAATAAAAAGTGATGCATAAAAATATATTTTTACCTCTCTGGGAGGCCGAGGTGGGCGGATTGTTTGAGCTCAGGAGTTGGAGACCAGCCTGAGCAAGAGCGAGACCTCATCTCTACTATAAATAGAAAGAAATTAATTGGCCAACTAATATATATAGAAAAAATTAGCCGGGCATGGTGGCGCATGCCTGTAGTCCCAGCTACTTGGGAGGCTGAGGCGGCAGGATTGCTTGAGCCCAGGAGTTTGAGGTTGCTGTGAGCTAGGCTGACGCCACGGCACTCACTCTAGCCTGGGCAACAAAGTGAGACTCTGTCTCAAAAAAAAAAAAAAAAAAAATATATATATATATATATATTTACTAAGAATGTTTCCTTTAATGTGTCTAGAATTAAAAGAAAAGGGAAATTAAAGGTATCCAGAGTCTTGCTTTTAAAAGTATTTCAATCTAACCGTAGACACGAACATGCTTTAATCAAAAAAGATGTATTGACTTTAGGTCCTATTAAAGCTGGAGATGCAGGCTGGGCCCAGTGGCTCACGCCTGTAATCCTAGCACTCTGGGAGGCCGAGGCAGGTGGATTGCTCGAGGTCAGGAGTTCGAAACCAGCCTGAGCAAGAGCAAGACTCCCGTCTCTACTATAAATAAAAAGAAATTAATTGGGCAACTAATATATATAGAAAAAATTAGTCAGGCATGGTGACACATGCCTGTAGTCCCAGCTACTCGGGAGGATGAGGCAGCAGGATTACTTGAGCCCAGGAGTTTGAGCCAGTTGCTATGAGCTAGGGTGATGCCACGGCACTCCCTCTAGCCTGGGCAACAAAGTGAGACTCTGTCTCAAAAAGAAATAATAAAAATTAAAAAAATAAAGCTGGAGATGCAAAAAGGACACAGAATGCCTAAGTTGGTACTGCTTCAAATGCATTGCTTCCCTTTTTTATTAAAAATATACTCTTTCTTTTTGGAGCCATTAGCCCAATGGTTTGGTGAAAGGCTGATTATTCTTGCCTGTTTTGACAGTGACTAGACGTTGGGCAGCAATTTTAAATTAAGGTACTAGTGTTGAGGTAAGGATAGCAGAACAGTCTCTATTCTAGAATATTTACATATATGGCTTTTAATAATAGCAACAATGATAGCTGTATGTGAGTTTATGCCCCTGCATTAGGTTGATTTAAATGTTTAACTGGGTCACAAGCATGTTCTGGCTGATCATAAAAAAATAATATAAGTAATAAGTAATCACTAACCAAGAACTCATGCTGCTTTAATATAAAAAAAGATGTGCAACAAGACCAGGCAACAAATAAGGTCTGTAGCAGAAAGTCTGCTACTGCCAAATAATCACATGTTACTACCTTAGGCACAAGAAAACAAGTACTAATCAAGCTATTTATTGCAATAGAACATATTACTCTAGCATGGATAACAAAGTTAGATGTTTGGTGGAATTCCTTTATAAAAGAAGAACAATGGGACAATTTCAGAGTTAAAACAATTTATTACAATTTCTGTTTTGCTGCATCTTTTTAAATTTACAGATTATTATTCTGACACTACAGGTGCACTGGCTTCTCTTCCCCCACTTCCTCCTTGAACTTTTCCTTTTTCTCTTTTTATTGGCATTCTGTGGGAATACACTGCATCTGTTAGCACAGGCAACTGCTTAGACTTCTTAAGACTTCACGCCAGATTAACTTGTATTGCTAAATCTTGCATGTTCAAAAAACATTTATGTGATATTGAGAGATTATCCCCTAAAAATACATACTTTAAAAAAGTTCACTGCTTCAGAGATCAACTTTCTCCTTCCATCTATCCTGTAATCCAATATTAAACAACTAATTACAAATTGTGCCTATAATACAACTAAAACTAAATTTTAATTTTCTGAAACTATTTTCTTCTCTTCCCCTATTCCTACTTCGTATAGCTCTTCCCTTGTCAAACATAGCTAGATTTAGTTTTGCCTTAAAGAAAGAATGGAGAAAGAAATGTGGGCCATAATAATCTATTACTTAAAAAAAGGTATTTCCACTGTCCCACCCCAAAACAAACACTAATTTACTTCAGAATGCAAACAGCAGTAGACATATTTACAGAAAGATAAATCTAGTCTCAAATGCCTAGTTACTAACCATGGGATAACAATAATAATGAAATAAATCAAAGATACTCCTAAGTTTTCACCATTACATAAATTAAAGTAAACAAAACAAAACCGATTTCTTGGGCAGAAATTTGCCTTTTTTACTTGTTAGATCAGAACCAACAATACTAATTATTCAGAATTGATCTAAATATTCTCTCATATTTGGGTAGGGCCAATTGATTAACAAATAACCATGCCTGCATATCAGTGTATGTATAAGTCTCCTTATATTTACTTGGGGATTATTATTAGGTCAACATTTTTAGAATTTGAGTAATAATTTTAAAAACATATTCTGTGTATGGTTTTACTAATGCCAATCAGCAGACTGCAATAATTTTTATTTGAGATCAATATTAAGAATATTTGGCTGGGCACAGTGGCTCATGCCTGTACTCCTAGCACTCTGAGAAGCTGAGGCAGAAGGATAGCTTGAGGTCAGGAGTTTGAGACCAGCCTGAGCAAGAGTTAGAGCCCATCTCTACTAAAAACAGAAAAAGTTAGCCAGGCATGGTGGCATGCGCCTACAGTCCCAGCTACTCAGGAGGCTAAGGCAGGAGAATCACTTGAGCCCAGAAGTTTGAGGTTACAGTGAGCTATGATCATGCCACTGCACTCTAGCCTGGGCAATAGAGTGAGACTCTGTCTCAAATGAGTATTTATTCCTATTATAATATCTTCTTGTCCTCTCACAATGACCTCTACCCTAATGCCTCCTTCTCTATTCTGCCTAAAGGTCAGTTATCAGGGAACATGAAAGTAAAGAATATATTTAATATTCACAAATAGATAAATATACAAACATAAGCTCCTTCACAGCTTTGAAAAGAGAATCAAGAGACTTTAAAAGGTTCCAACCTGCATTATTATTCAAGGTTTTCAAAGCTTTGGCAAGAAATTCCTTTACAAAAAAAATTACTATAATAATGTGTTGGCTGGTCCAATTGTAGTGAGTTATCAGAGCTTATTAACATTAGTGTCACTAAAGTAGGTATACAACCCCCAACGGCTATATTTGGCTAAAAAAAATAATAATTTGTCAATTTTTAAATGAAAAGATTCCTTCTCATTTTACCGTATGTATTTTTTTTTTGCCATAAATATGTAAAGTAAAAGAAAACAAAGCAGTAATAATAAATTTTTAAGTATTGACTACAGGATCACAATACCCCAAATTAAAGGTCTTTGACACTTTAAAAAACTGCCTGAGGCTGGGTGTGCTATCTCATGCCTGTAATCCTAGAACTCTAGGAGGCCAAGGTGGGAGGATCACTTGAGCCCAGGATATCCAGTGAGACCCTATCTCTACCAAAAATTGAAAAAATTATCGGGGCATGGTGGTGGGCTACTTGGGAGGCTGAGGCAAGAGGATCCCTTGAACCCAGGAGTTTGAGGTTGTAGTGAGCTATGAGGATACCACTGTACTCTAGCCAGGGGACAGAGTGAGACTGTGTCTCAAAAAAAAAAAAAAAAAATTAAAATTAAAAAAAACTACCTGAATAGATGGCATAAGACTCCACTATATTTCCCATTTTAATGGTCTACTGAAAATACAATCTCAGGCGGCCAGGTTAGCCATGCTTTATGTCAAAGCAGTTATCCATATTACTAATTTTTGGTAGAAAAAATTAGATGAAAACACAACTAAGTATTTGAGTTCTTAGTAAATCAGAAAAAGGGAAACAGGTAATCCATTTAAATTTGCTTATCTTAAACTCATTCAATATTAACATGGATAAGAAAGAGGAATGATATCTCTTACTCAGGATAAGAGACAACCAGTTCTGGCCGGGCGTGGTGGCTCACGCCTATAATCCTAGCTCTCTGGGAGGCCAAGGCAGGCGGATTGCTGGAGGTCAGAAGTTTGAGACCAGCCTGAGCAAGAGCGAAACCCCGTCTCTACTAAAAATAGAAAGAAATTAATTGGCCAACTAATATATATAGAAAAAATTAGCCAGGCATGGTGGCGCATACCTGTAGTCCCAGCTACTCGGGAGGCTGAGGCAGGAGGATTGCTTGAGCCCAGGAGTTTGAGGTTGCTGTGAGCTAGGCTGATGCCACGGCACTCACTCTAGCCTGGGCAACAAAGCGAGACTCTGTCTCAAAAAAAAATTAAAAAAAAAAAAAAAAAAAGAGACAACCAGCTCTAAGGTCTGATATCCTCAGGTCCAGATTCATCTTGATTCTCTATGACCTTGTTCAGACTGTTTAATCTCTCTCAGGCTTATTACTGATAAAATGAAGTAACAACATTAGCACTACTTCTGGGTCATGAGGTACAAATGAAATATATATAAGTGCTTCACAAACTTCTAAATGCTTTATAAATGTTCATAGTATTAGATGGGGATCACTAAATTCCAAACATAGTTACATAACAAAGATTCATCACTTTCTTGAACCTAGCTCAAATCCAAAATCCTATTATACAGAAATCTAAAAACTGTTTTCAGTTGACACTAACCAAAGAAATTCCAACCATTAAAACATAACTTAAAAACTATAAAAGTATATACCTTGATTGGTGGTGTAGAACATGGGGAAGGAGTCAGCGCACAGGTTTCTTGACTGTTATAGGAGGGGCTATCAGTCAGGTTCAGATAGAACTCATCTTCATTGGTGAAGTTTCCCTGATTGTCCACTTCTGGAGAAATGCAGATTACTATGGCACTTGTGTTATCTGCTCGGAGCATACGCTGCCTCCAGCGGGCTAGTGCTCGATTCACAAGCATTTTGGCGCAAGATTGTCCATGCTCACCCTGTATTTAAAAGAAAAACAAAGAGAAGGAAGGTAAAAACTCATTTTTAGCTGTCACTACCTCTGTATCAAATTAAAAATTGGCTGTTCAATGTAGCCAAAATAAGTAAACAAAGCTCCTGAATTTTTCAAACATTCTCCAGTCCCCGTAACTATTAACATGTTAAAACAGTACTTTTCTAAATTTAAAATAATAAAACAAGGCTTTATCCTGTGGTTAAATTCCACTCACATTTTCATCTAATTAAGACATTCAACCACCTTACCTGCATTTTTTCCTAAGCTCACTACAATTTTGCTGACTTGGGATCCCTTAACACTGTGTCCTCTTTTACCAAACAGTCTCTCCTTAAGCGATCTCATATATTGCCACAGATTTACCTAACTCTTGTTAACATTCAAATTAGTATTTCCAGGCTTCTCTCTCAAGTATGTAAAAGATGGGTCTCATTATGTTGCCCACGCTGGAGTGCAGTGGCAATTCACAGGCAGCCTCGAACTCCTGGGCTTAAGTGATCCTTCCACCACAGCCTCCCAAGTAGCTGGAACTACTTGGCATGTGCCACTACACCTGACTCTCTCAAATATTTATAACTGCTTACTGAAGATATCTATATCTAGATGAACTACAGGAACCTCCAACTCAATATGCTTACATCTGAACTAATTAGTTCCCCTCTTCCTCAAAACAGTGTGTTTCATCTTAATAGCTCTGCCAGAGTCAGAAATTCAGATGTCATCATATTCTTCCTTCTTATAAACTTAAGTGCTGTCAGTTCTGCTACCCATGTATTACTTCTGTGTGTGTATGTTTTTATTTATATATATATATATATATATTTTTTTTTTTTTTTTTTTGAGACAGAGTCTCACTTTGTTGCCCAGGCTAGAGTGAGTGCCCTAGCGTCAGACTAGCTCACAGCAACCTCGAACTCCTGGACTCAAGCAATCCTACTTCCTTAGCCTCCCAAGTAGCTGGGACTACAGGCATGCACCACCATGCCTGGCTAATTTTTTGTATATATATGTTAGTTGGCCAATTAATTTCTTTCTATTTATAGTAGAGACGGGGTCTCGCTCTTGCTCAGGCTGGTTTCGAACTCCTGACCTCGAGCAATCTGCCCGCCTTGGCCTCCCAGAGAGCTAGGATTACAGGCGTGAGCCACCCCACCTGGCCAGTGTGTGTATGTTTTTAAACCATCACTGCCTTAGATCGAGCGTGCAAGCAAAATGTCTAATTAGGAATATAACATCATTTATGAAGGAAGTCTAATAGATACACATTAATAAAAAATCAAATCAGTTACACTGTCAAAAAGTCAATAAGAATCAACATAGGAAGAGAGGTGGAGATGAACCATATGATTCCACTCATCAAAATTCATCTTCTCTTGGGGATCCTTCACTAATCATTGCTGCCATCCATTCTCATTCATTGCCAACCTTGCATCTATTTAGTTTTGGTAAGGGGCTAGATGGTTTTGCTATACCTCCTACCCTAGATAGCCTCATATCCATTATCATCTACTTTCTATTTTATCTTCCATCCTGAAGTGAGTAAGCTTCCTAAAATCTAGCTGCCTGACTATAAAGACCTAATTCAATAACAAACTAATCGAAACCTTTTTGCCTGATCTCCCTTCATTTCCAGGGTATCCTATCCTCCCATCACACCAAACTACTTGTGAAATTTGAATATGTCATAGTCATCTCTTCTTCTTGATGCTACATATTCTAGTTCCTTTGCCTGGAAAGCTTCTCTCTCCTCCTTTGATTACTTAGTAAATTTGACCCCACCTTTAAGACTTGCTCAAATATCACTCTCTTCTAAGAAACTTCCTATGCACCCTTCCTAAGTTTTCTATCTTCTTGCCTTCCCAGTTCTCTTAAGACTTGTTTTTTTTTTTTTTGAGACAGAGTCTCACTTTGTTGCCCAGGCTAGAGTGAGTGCCGTGGCGTCAGCCTAGCTCACAAAAGCCTCAAACTCCTGGGCTCAAGCAATCCTGCTGCCTCAGCCTCCCAAGTAGCTGGGACTACAGGCATGCGCCACCATGCCCGGCTAATTTTTTCTATATATATTAGTTGGCCAATTAATTTCTTTCTATTTATAGTAGAGATGAGGTCTCGCTCTTGCTCAGGCTGGTCTCGAACTCCTGAGCTGAAACGATCCGCCCACCTCGGCCTCCCAGAGAGCTAGGATTACAGGCGTGAGCCACCGCGCCCGGCCTTAAGACTTGTTTTAATTTTTGTTATATGGGTACTTCCTTCAATACTCATTTTAAAACTCTTTGGTGTTTATAAATAGGTTCTCCCAATCCACTACAAACTGGCTTTTGTCCTCATCATGGTAGTGAAATGATCTTTCTCAGATCATTAAAGAACTCTAAATCCTTTACACAAAACAGGTTTTATGTTATTTAATCTTTGACATCCAATAAACACTGACCAAATGCAACGCATCAGGCCCTGAGGTTGTAAAAATGAACCGAGATGATTCTCACCTTTAAAGACCTCACAATCTATTGAACTCAATCCTCTGCTGAAAGAAGAAAAAAATAATAATAATAAAAAGAAAAAATAAAGAACTCACAATCCAATGGGATTGATAGTTATTTATATATTCTATTTGTAATAATATGGTTAAGTGCTGAGCAAGGATCACATCCCATTTACCTTTGCATCCCATGTACCTAGTAGTACCTACGGAGGTGGAAAACCTGAAGCCTCAAGACCACATGTGGCCATCCAGATCCCTAAATGTGGCCCCTCGACCAAATCCAAACTTCACAAAACAAATCCCTTTGCACTCTCCCTTCACAGAACAACTCCCTTTGCATTAACCCTTTGCACTCGGATGTCGAGTGTGACTTGACATGGTTAGCAAAAGTTATAGAGATTAAAATTACTCCTTTGAATGTATCAATAATTTGAAATATTAAAAAATCCAAATAAATAAGTTTTGTATGAAAAGAAACTCCAGTTTTTTATTCTACTGCCGCGCTTTGTAAAATCTTGGGTATTTAAAAAATTAAATCCCGAGTAGAATAAAGGAATCGAGAAAAAAGCAAGCGAGTGCAAAGGGTTAAAAGTATTCTGTAAAATTTGGATTCAAAGGTCACATGTACTAAGTACCTAGTATATTAGCTGAGTGAATGGACGCAATTTAACACAGGTTCAATTAATTTGCCTCCTTTCCACCTCAAAATATGTATAGTGTTACCATTCCTCCTATCTTAAAGATCATGCCTTCCAAAGATAACCCATCCCATGTACCTTTGATTCCAGATACTTCCTTATTCAGTTGGGGGAAGATGATGAAATGTTTTGGAATTAGATAGTGGTGATGGTTGTACAACTTTGTGAACTACACTAAGAATCACTGAATTATATACTTTAAAAGAAAAAATTTTATGGTAGGCAAATTTGATCTCATTCTTTAAAGAAAAGGATTGGTGAGGCTTCACAGGTAAGCTAAGTCAAGGGCCATTCATACTGGAGTAAGCAGTTGTGTGTTTTGTTATATGTAGTTCCGCTTATTTATTTTCTGTCTCATTCCTCTAATAATTAGGAGCTGCAAAGGCTATGTTTTAACTACTAGTAAATCCAGGCAAATGTAAAAGTCTACCCAAGGTGAACATCCTTCCTTAGTTCATGTTCAAGACCCCTGTCAAATACAAAACAATGGTTAGAAAACATTATCAAATTATTGAATCACTTCTCACCATAAGGTATTTTTTCTCCTCTTGATCCTGACACATTGAAATGGCATCTTGAGGTGGAATCATATTCCAAAGCCCATCACTCCCCAAGATAATATACTTGTGCTTCTGGGGGTCAAGAGTGTGGACACTTGTGTCTGGTTCAGGTGACACCACAAACTCACCACTGAAGAAATCATAGCTCCACAAATCACCTGAGGGAAGAGAGTAGAAGAAGGAAGTAGTTATTTGGAAGCTAATAGTGTATCATCACAGCAACAGAATAAAGGACAAAATCTATACAATTCATCTCAATAGATTCAGAAAAGCAATTGGTAACAATCAAAATCCATTCATGATAAAAATTTTTATTTCTAGCAAACTCGGGGAAAAAAAGACTCAATCTGATAAAGAATATCCATCAGTAATCTATAACAAATATCTTACTTAAAGGTAAAATGTTAAAAGTATTCCTTTTAAAATGAAGGAGTAAAAAAACTGTGCTTTGTATCATTACTTCTCTTTCAGTATTATACTGGGTGTTTCCCAGCACAGTAAGATAATAAAAATAAGATAGATGAATTGGAAAAGAGAAAATAGAATAGGAAACTTTAGCGAGGTTGTTAAATATTATACAAACCCAACATATAAAAGTCAACTGTATTTCTATACAGTAGCAATAGAAAATACAAATTTTTAAACAATCCCATTTACAACAGGAATAAATTTAATAAAAGGTAAATAAGCCTTTTATAGAGAAGATTAGATTCTAAAACACTGAAAGATTATCTAAATGGAGAAATCAACCAGATTCATAGATAACATAATATTAGACTTAATATTATAAAGACATTAATTCCTCCCAAAATAATCTACAAAGTCAATGTAATTCCAACCAAAATACCAAAAGGAATTTTGTAGAGTTTGACAAGCTGATTCTAAAATGTGTAGGGAAAAGCAAAGGGCTAGTATTAACCAAGATAATTTTGAAGACCAAGGACAAGATGAGGAAAACTCCTACAAATAGGAATACCAATGGCTACTTGAAAACTTCCTGTTAATTTCTAGGTCCTGAAGTGCCTACATGAAAACTTACAGAATTAAGTGCCAATCACTTGGAAGAAAATTCCAGAGATAATGAGCACTTTTATGTTTTCAACCTACTACATGACCAATCTTTGGAGAGCAATAGTTCTCTCCCATTTCAGTAAGCCAGAAAAAGAAAGTACTTACATATCTTCTCATCGATTCAGGTGCACATAAAACAATTCCTTAAACTTCTACCTTTTAGACCTATTAGATATAAACCTTACAATGTTCAACAGAAAAAAACTTTTAGTTGACTCGGGCCATCAAAAAGATCAATAAAACTGAAATAGAAGAAAAAAACAAGTATAGAAACCATCTACTCTTCTGTAATACATAAGACAGTGTAAGTGCAAACTTTTTACCTCCCAAAAAGTGAGGAAGAGACAAAAAGAAGAAAACATTAATTTCTGCCTCTTTTGTTTGTTGTGGGGTACTCAGGTGACAGGCCTAAATTAAAAGCAAAAGGTTTTCAGACAAGAGGGTAAACAGCTTTTGCTCCCTTTCCATAGGTCAGACCTTTTGTTAAACAACAGAGAAAGCTTTTTGTCCTTTCCCTTCCTTATTTACTTCCGCGTTAGCTCCTATCAGAAATATTCAAACATGCTCAGAGTCCATGGAAAGAACAATTCAAATCAATTACTCCACTCTCAAATAGCAAAATCACTGCTAACCAGCCTCTTCAGAGAGGCAATTCAACCTTCAGAGTAGCAAAAGGAACATATGAGACCACTAAAAGCTTATAACCCAGGGCAGCTCACAAAGACACATTTACTTCTTCATACTAGCAAAGCGAAGTTCCTGGGTTGATGAAATGATAAAAATGCACATGAAGACAGTAAGACAACTATTAATATTAAGGCAGCACTTACAGAATTCGTAAGTGATGCCCAAAACATTCAAAGTTTACCCTATTATTTGGGCTTTTTGAATATGTAATACATTCACATGGTGCAAAAATCAAGATACAAAAGGGTACCCAGTGAAAATTCTCCCTTCCCATTCTTCCCAGTTGTCCACACAGGAAACAACTATTATTCTTACGTTCTTATCCTTCTGCAGATGTCTATATGTATACAAGCATATATGTACACTGCTTTGATGAAACTATCCTCTCAAGTTTCCAACTCTTTTACGGACAACTCCCAAATCACTAGTCTCCAATATTTCAGCTAATCTCTTTCTTTCTTTCTCACTAAATCTCAATACATTTCCAGAAGAAAGGTTCATTTCCTCTAAATTTCTGAAACTCTGCATTTTGATTTTGATTAAGATTGCACTGAACCTAAAGATCAGTTTGGGGAGAAATGCCATCTTAATATTTTAACTCCCAATCCAAGAATATGGTATATCTCTATTTAGGTTTTCTTTGATTTCTTTCATCAGCATTTTATAGTTTCCCCCCATACAAATCTTGAGCGTATTTTGTTATAATTATACCTAAGTGTTTCATGGATTTTTGGTGCAATTATAAATGATACTATTTAAATTTCACTTTGAATTGTTTGTTTCTACTACATAAACATATGATAGGCTGGTCCAAGTGCAGTGGTGATTACAACTAACTGATCATAACCAATTACAGATTCCTTTGTTCCTTTTCCACTCCCACTGCTTCACTTGAGTAGCCTTAAAAAAAAAAAAATTAAAAAAAAAAAACCCATACAATAGACTATGTATGATGAATTTGGATCTGTGACCTTGCTGAATTCATATATTAATTCTAATAGCTTTTTTGGAGATCCTCTGGGATTTTTTATGCAGATAATGTCATCGTCCATGAATAGAGATGGTTTTAGTTATTTGCTGAACCATCTGAGATTAGGTTACAGATTCAAAAAACATTTCACCTCAACACTTCAGCATTCATATCCTAAGCATGAGGATGACCTACATAACTACAGTCAGGACATTTCAAATTGCCCCACTACTATATAATATAAAGTACATGTTCAATCTCCCCAATTCTCCCAATAATGCATTTTTAATATCCAGGTCCATTCAATGGTTATTCATTGCATATAGTTGTGGTTTTTAGTTGTTTTTAAGCCTAGGGTTTTTCTGCTTTTATCATTCATGGTATTGACAATTGTGAATGGTTCAGGCCAGTTGTTTTGCAGAATGACCATTAATTTGGATTTGTCTGGTTGTTTCCTCATATTCTCATGCTATATAAAGGGTTTTATTCAGGTTAAACTTTTTCTGTTTTGTGAGACAGGGTCTTACACTGTTGCCTGGGCTAGAGTGCAATGGCATCATCATAGCTCACTGCAACCTCAAACTCCTGGGCTCATGTGATAGGTCAATCTTTTTGGAGGTGCCATAATGTTAATACTACATTGCGGGAGTTGGGTTCTTCTCAGAATATGTTATGAGGAGAGATAGTGTGTCAATCTATCCTATTATTGGCAATGCCAAGTTTAGTCATTTTGTGTAAATGCTGTCTACTGGCACTGTAAAGGTGCCTTTTTCTGTTTGTAACTGATGAGTAATCTGTAGGGTGACACTTCAAGGAAGTGTTATATCAAAAATATGCTATATTTTATTTGATGATTCTTGTATGCATCAATTATTAAACTGATGACAGAATTAGAACATTCTAACTACATTTATTAGTTGAGAGTATTTTTTAAAGAACAGCTTTCCATTCCTCTATCTACCTCTTTATAATTTTTTAGTATCAGTACAGACTTATGGATTTTTTCACTCAATATGTTTTAGCTTATTCCTGTTATAATTTGTTTTGATGCTCAAGTTGCTTCAAATTTGCCAGTAAATGTCCCTAGGAGCTGAACTTTCAACAAACTCACCAGAAGATTCATATTCATAACCAGTTCCCTTATTTTATTTATTTATATTTATTTATTTATTTAATTTTGAGACAGAGTCTCACTCTGCTGCCTAGGCTAGAGTGCCGTGGCATTAGCCTAGCTCACAGCAACCTCAAACTCCTGGGCTCAAGCCATCCTCCTGCCTCAGCTTCCTAAGTAGCTGGAACTACAGGCATACGCCACAATGCCTGGCTAATTTTTTCTATTTTTAGTAGATACAGGGTCTGCTCTTGCTCAGGCTGGTCTTAAACTCCTGAGCTCAAGAGATCCTCCTGCCTTGGCCTCCCAGAGTGCTAGTTAGGATTACAAGCATGAGCAACTACACCTGGCCCAGTTCCCTTATTTTACCAGTTCAAAAAGTTTACATGGCTTTATCCAAGATCAAATAACTAGTAAGGATCAGAATTGGGTCTTTAAGAATTTTTACTATTGGTCTAGTTTTTGTACACCAAAATAGGATCACAGAATGTCATGTCTATAAGTTCTGAAGGGAGGTGCCTTGGGACATTGGCAGAAAGAGCCTCCTTAATGTCCATTTCCCCTTTTTCCTGAATAGAGGGAACTTAAAAGGACTTCAGAAAAGAGATCTTTCTTCTGGTTCCAGTAAACTCTTCTCTGCTTGCTCCAGTGGCATATGGAAGCCAGCAGTACACAGAGTGGTCTTTACCCCCAGGAAATTTCAGCACTACCATCCTCACCCCCTGCAATCTCTGAGTGGCTTCCCATGAAGAGTTTCCCAACATTAATCCTCTCTAATACATTCTCAAAACTGCAATTAAAATCATCTCCTTAAAACACAAATGTAGGGGCGAGTGCAGTGGCTCACACGTGTAATACTAGCACTCTCGGAGGCCAAGGTGGGAGGATTGCTTGAGCTTAGAAGTTGAGACCAACCTGAGGAAGAAAGGCCCTGTCTTTACTAAAAATAGAAAAAAATGAGCCAGGTATGGTGGCTTGTAGTCCCAGCTACTTGTGAGGCTGAAGCAGGAGGATCGCTTGATCGCAGAAGTTTGAGGTTGCTGTGAGCTATGATGACACCAGGGCGATAGAGCAAAAGCAAAAACCAAAACCAAAACCACAAATATGGGATGGATGGTAGAGATGGCTACACTATGGTATAAATATATAATACTTAATACCAGTGAACTATACATTTAAAATGGTAAGATGGTAATTTGTGTATATGTTATATATATTTTATCACAATTTTTAAAAACATAAATTATGTTCCCCACTCCAACTCTATAATAGTTTACTACAGTTAAGATAAAGATATAATTTTTTACTATAGCCAGTAAGATGTAGTATTTCTCATTTTATCCAGGTCTCTTATTCCCACATCTCTATTCCAGCTATGCTGGCCTTCAGAGTCCCTTACATAACCACACATCTTCCTAGCACGGAGTTTTTCAAAAATGCTGTTTTCTGTGCCTAAAATAGCCTTTCTTCCTCTCTTCTATTAATTCGTCAGATCTCAGTTCAAATATCCCTTCTCTGGCCTCTCTGGCTTGGTAAAATATCCCTAATTTTAAGGTTTTTAAAAATATTTTGTATTTATTTATTTTTCTTTTTTATTTTATTTCAGCATATTATGGGGGTACAAATGTTAAGGTTACGTATATTGCTCATGCCTCCCTCCCCCCTCAAGTTCTTATTAGTACATACATAAGTAGTTAAAAGTCAAAAATTTTCAGTTCTTTTTGTGATCATGAGATGAATATTGTTCCTCTTCCCTAGACTATAATCTCCACGAGGGCAAAAATTATGTACTTTGACATACAGTACAGAGCTTCACAAATAATGCACTCAAAATATATCTGTTCAATGAATAAATGACTTGCAATATTCAAGTGCAATTACATCAGGCAGCCACTAGAAGGCACCTTTGCTACATTTGTACTGATTACCAGTGCCAATAGGGTACCACCAATTGTGGTAATGAGACTTCTCTTTTCCCAAAAGCTAAGAAAAATAACCATAAAACCATTAGTATGGTGCTACATACTGGCACATTTAATTTCCTCCGGGCCAATAAGTATTACCATACAACAAGGTAAACTCAAAAAACAGTAATTTAGTTCTTTATATGTCAAAATCTCAAAGGTATTATTAGACTGGGGGCAGTGGTACACTGGTGCAGTTTGTCTACTTGGGAGACTGAGGCAAGAGGATTGCTTGAGACCAGGAGTTTGAGTCAGCCTGAGCAACACAGTGAGACACTGTTTCTAAAAAAATTAAAATAAAAGGTATTTGAAGAGAAAATACTTATGTGGTAGAACAGAAAAATCAGGGCCGAGCATAGTGGCTCACACCTTTAATCCTAGCACTTTGGGAGGATGAGCCAAGATGACTGCTAGAGGCCAGGAGTTTGAGACCAGCTTGGGCAACACAGCAAGACCCTGTCACTGTAAAAAAATAAGAAAAAATGAGGTGTGGTGGTACGTGGCTATAGTCCCAGCTACTTGGGAAGCTGAGGCATAAGGCTGAACCCAGAAGTTAGAGGGTGCAATGAGCTATGATGACACCACTGCACTCTAGCCTGGGCAACAGAGTGAGATATTGTCTCAAATGAAAACCCCCAAAAACAAACAAACAAATGGACACCACAATTTTAATGTCTATTAAGTGCCTCAAAGGTAATTTGTCCAAAACTAAACTCCTAACCTCCCCTTATCACTGTTCCAAGTCTTTCCTCTATCAATCAATAGCAACTCCACCCTTCCAGCTGTCTCAGTTAAAAATCATGAGAAATAAGGACCCTTGCATTTGTTACTTCTGCTTAAATTCTCTTGTCCCAGACACTCAATGGTCTCACTGCCTCATCTCTTTACTCATCAAATATCATCTTCTCAGTGAGACCTCCTCTGACCATCTCAATTAAAATTACAACCCTACTGCCTCAACATCCCCTGCATTATTTTTCTTGGTAGCATTTCTCAGTATCTAACACAATATATATTCTACTTATTTATGTTAGTTTATCATGTTTTCCCCTAATTTAGAAAATAAGCTTCATGGATACAGGAATTTTTGACTATTTTGTTCACTGTTGAATCTCTCCAGCACCTAGAACAGTACCTGATGCATAGCACATATTTAATAAATATTTGGTGAAATGGGAACTATGTGCCTTTAAAGTATGTCTACAAATTCTTTGATATACTTGAGAATGGGCTGGATTTAGTGATCCACTGCAAACATTTAAAATATGGAGCTGGCTTCCTTACAGCAAGTGATTAAAAGCTTTCTTTGAAGTCTTGCTGTATTTCCCAGTCTGGTCTCAAACTTCTGGCTTCAAGCCATCCCCCTACCTGGGTCTCCCAAATTGCTGGGATTACAAGCATAAGCCACCACATCTGGCCTTGTAAATTATCTTAGAAGTACATGCTCCAACTCTAACCCTTCAGCTGATTATTGACACCTTGACTGCACCCACATTAGAGACCCTAAGCCATAAGACTACCCAGTTAAAAGTTCCTGAATCAGAGAAACTATGTGAGACAAAAAATGTTTTAAACTAGTTAAGTTTGAAGATACTTTGGGACACAGCAATAGATAACTAATACAGTAGGACTGTAATAACCTAGCATAGTCACTTTGGGAAGAAATGTAACAATACATAGATATCTATTAATTGAGCTCCTCCAACCTATGTGACTTGGATGGGTTATGAGTGTGGTTTTGGGGTAGCAGGTTGGGTCTTGGACAGCTAGAACCTCCGGCTCAGTTACCTTCAGCTTCACATAGCTTCCTGTGATTTACTACAGAAATATTTCATCTTGTATGAGTGTCATGAGGAAAAAAAAGTTGGTAAGTAACATACTATGACCCAGCAATTCCACTTCTAGTTATGTACCTTAAAGAACTCTCATACGTGTATAAATAAGGACATATTTATTGCAGCATTTTTCATAATAGCAAAAAATGCTTGGATGTAACATGAAAGTCCATTAATCAAGGTGTAGAGGAAGAAATTAGTTTTATATTGAAAATAAATTATATAGTAGTTGATAATTAAACCAGAACTACATTCATTTATAAACATGAACAGTATACTTTTGTAAACATGAACAGATCTTAAAAACAATGCCCAGTGAAAAAGTAAAGTTGAAAAGTTGCTTTAATTATGATGGAAAGCTGATCCAAAGATCAACAATTTTAATAATATTTCTATGGACACAGAGCTATAAGAGACCACCAAAGTCTTATATTCTCTAGCTTCCTGGACAATGTAGAAATCCCTACCAACCACACAGGTAAACATTTAGCCACCTGAACACTCTTGGTGAAGGGATGGCACACGAAAGTTCACAAAGTAATCGTTTTTGTCGGCTGAAAAAAAATCTGCTTCTCTTTTTTATAGCTCTTCACTTCAATTTTCTTTTTAAAAAACCAGACTACTTCCTCTTCTAGATGATGATCTTCACAAATATTACGGCAGCCATAAGTGTCTTCAATATTTCTATTCCAAGCTAAACCTTTCCAAGTTATCCTGTGTCAGGTTAACAGAATGGCAACATGATATAATGGAAAAGAGTTTATATTCTTAAATTGGAAAAAGTTGCACTCAAATACCAACAATGTAGACTTGGTCAATTTACTAGATCTGCTAAGGAAGTTTATTAACTGATACACTGGAAATAATTCCTACCTTCCCATGATTTTATAAAGTATAAAAGTGAAATAACATGTAAAACACTTCTATAGTAGCTAGCACACCAAAAAAATCCCACTCCATTTGTTTTCTTTCTTCTACAATATGATTTTAGGACCATCTTCAATTTGGTCACCCTCCTCTGGATGTATTTTTAAGTACAAAGTATAGTGGCATAACCACTTCCTTATTCTGAATATTCTACTATTACTGCATTCTAAACCTGCATTATTTTTTGTGGCTGAGTTACATTTAACACTGTTGGATTATATTATGCTCATGACTAACCAACTACAAAAACATCCCTAGTTCTTTTTCATATGAAATGCTGCTATGAAAGCAGGTATCTTCCAAACACTGTTAATGTTCTATACTTAAACCTCATTAGTGAGGTTAATTATGATCATCCAAAGTGTTGCCTGACTCCTCTACTGCCTATGTACTATTTTTTTCTTCCTTCCAACTAAAAAACAGTCTGTGAAGAGACACTTCAAGACAATGTTAATATCCTGCTGCCTAAGAACTTTTGAATATTTGTGTAATATACAAAATTAAGAACTGTATACACTCTATTTCTTTCCCCAGGTAGTTAACAAATGTGAAAAAAAGCTAGGGACCAAACATAGGATCACATATATCAAGATTTCTCCCTCCAAATACACACTAATCGGCCGGGCGCGGTGGCTCAAGCCTGTAATCCTAGCTCTCTGGGAGGCCGAGGTGGGCGGATCATTTGAGCTCAGGAGTTCGAGAGCAGCCTGAGCAAGAGCGAGACCCCATCTCTACTATAAATAGAAAGAAATTAATTGGCCAACTAATATATATAGAAAAAATTAGCCGGGCATGGTGGCACATGCCTGTAGTCCCAGCTACTTGGGAGGCTGAGGCAGCAGGATTGCTTGAGCCCAGGAGTTTGAGGTTGCTGTGAGCTAGGCTGACGCCACGGCACTCACTCTAGCCTGGGCAATAAAGTGAGACTCTGTCTCAAAAAAAAAAAAAAAAAAAAAATACACACTAATCTATTAATCAATACCAAAGGTGTTCTACAAGGGAATTCACCTAATGCTGCCATTATCCAGTCTCTGTCTCCTGGCCCTTATACCACCCCAATAAAAACCAACAGGGTATGTAATAGAAAAATGACCTCATAAGCAGTTCTTAAGAAAAATATCTGGAGATATGAGCTCAATTAGCCAACAATGTAACATGACTACTGAAAGCTAACAACAGTCAGGATTACAGGACTCTTAGTAGAGATAAAACTAAATATTTCCACTATACTTCAAAATGGTCAGAACACATATTACAGTGTCCTCAATTTTGGAACCACATTTATTGAAGGCAAAATCTAGAGGGACATGACAAGTATAATGAAGGATCTGAAATTAGCAGAGGAGAGACTAGAGACAGGTCAACCAATTTTGAATAGATAAATAACTGTCATTATGCAACAGGCAAAATAAGCACACTGCCCTGTTTTTGTTTCAGCACACAAAACGAAGGCCAAATATCTGAAAGATTCACGGAGGCAGATTTTTAACTGACAATGAACAATTAGAGTTGTTCAATAAAGTAAAGAGTTTGTACTTTGAAACATTCAGGTTACTGAAAACATTCAAGCAGGAACTGAATTACTTGTCTGAATTACTCTAGAGTATCACTGGACTGAGCTGGAATGTCTGTGCCAGAAAAACCAGCTGATTTTCCGGCTGCCTCTTACCACTCCTTCTCCTTTTCTTCCTCTACACATCACTTAAGGATTAAAAGGTTTATTTGAAATGCTTGGCACACACACTCATGTATACAAAATAACCCAGTATTTACTTTTCTAAGTTGAAGGTTCGCTTTACTTTTAAACCTGGAGTAAGATCCTGCCCTCAATCCAATTAATTCTTCATAAAAAACCCTTTATTTTTTAGTAATATAAATTCCTTGCCTCTTGCGCCCCCTTTCAAAGCTCAATAATGCTATAAATGGCAGTAGTCAATCCAAAATTTTACTATCTATCTGAAATGTAAGCAACAGCTTATCACCTTCCCCCCTTTTTCCTTTCTAACAATTGGAAGAACAATTGTATCAAATGCTTATACTATGAATGAATGACCTGGGTCACTTGGACAGCCTTCTATTTCTACCATCTATTAAAATATATAAAGTGCCTAGAATATTGCAACAAGCCTCTAAGTGATATCCTTGCCTCCAATTTTATTTTCCTACAACTTTAGCTATGTAGCAGCCAAAATGATCTTTAAAAACAAATGGGATCTTGTCATTGCCCTACTTCAATAAATATCAATAATAACAGCTAACATTTATAGAGCCCTTACTAGGTGCCAGGCATTATTCTAAGCACTTTACATGTATTAAGTCATCTAATACTCACAGCAGTATGAGGTAGGTACCTGCTATGGTTTGAATGTTTGTCCCCTCCAAAAACCTCTGCTGAAATTTAATTGACATTGCAGCAGTATCAGGAAGTGAGACCTTTAAGAGGTGATTAGGCCATGAGGAATGCACACTCATAGGTGGGATTGGTGCCATTATAAAAGGGCGAGTCCAGCCCCGTCTTGCTCTCTCACCCTCTTTCCTTTGGCCATGTGATGATACAGCAAGAGGCCTTTGCCAGATGCCAGCACCCTGATATTGGACTTCCCAGCCTTCAAAACTGTGAGCCTATAAATTTTTCTTCATTATAAAGTACCCAGTCTCAGATAGTCTGTTATAGCAAAAAAACAGACCAAAAGAATAGCATTATCATGGCCTATTTTACAGATGAAAAATTGTGTCACAAAATATTAAGTAATATGCTCAAGTTTACATAATAACAAACAGCATGGGGAATGGAACCTAGGCATTTTGGCTTCAAAATCCATCTCTTACCTACTATGGTATATTTTCTCTCCTACTTTTCAATATCTTCTCAAAAATATTTAAAATAAAAACCAAGGTCAGGCGTGGTAGCTCACGCCTGTAATCCTAGCACTCTGGGAGGCTGAGGTGGGTGGATTGCTCGAAGTCAGGAGTTCGAAGCCAGCCTGAGCAAGAGCAAGACCCCCGTCTCTACTATAAATAGAAAGAAATTAATTGGCCAACTAATAAATATAGAAAAAAAAAATTAGCTGGGCATGGTGGTGCATGACTGTAGTCCCAGCTACTCAGAAGGCTGAGGCAGCAGGATTGCTTGAGCCCAAGAGTCTGAGGTTGCTGTGAGCTAGGCTAACGCCACGGCACTCACTCTAGCCTGGACAACAAAGCAAGACTATCTCAAAAAAATAAATAAAATAAAATCCTAGCACTCTGGGAGGCCGAGGCAGGAGGATAGCTCGAGGTCAGGAGTTCAAGACCAGCATGAGCAAGAGCAAGACCCCATCTCTACTAAAAATAGAAAGAAATTAATTGGCCAACTAAAAATATATAGATATAGAAAAAATTAGCCAGGCATGGTGGCAAGAAAAAAAAGAATGAATAAAAAATATATAATTATTTAAAGCTAAAAAAATAGGGGCCGGGCACGGTGGCTCACGCCTGTAATCCTAGCACTCTGGGAGGCCGAGGCGGGCGGATTGCTCAAGGTCAGGAGTTCAAAACCAGCCTGAGCGAGACCCCATCTCTACTATAAATACAAAGAAATTAATTGGCCAACTAATATGTATATAAAAAAAAAAAAATTAGCCGGGCATGGTGGCGCATGCCTGTTGTCCCAGCTACTCGGGAGGCTGAGGCAGCAGGATTGCTCGAGCTCAGGAGTTTGAGGTTGCTGTGAGCTAGGCTGACACCACGGCACTCACTCTAGCCTGGGCAACAAAGCGAGACTCTGTCTCAAAAAAAAAATAAAAATAAAAATAAATAAAAATAAAGCTAAAAAAATAAATAAATAAAAATATATAGAAAAAAATTAACCGGGCATGGTGGCACATGCCTGTAGTCCCAGCTACTCGGGAGGTTTAGGCAGGGGAGGCTGAGGCAGGAGGATTATTTGAGCCCAGGAGTTTGAGGTTGCTGTGAGCTAGGCTGACGCCATAGCACTCTAGCCTGGGCAACAGAGCGAGACTCTTGTCTCAAAAAAAAAAAAAAAAAAAAATTTTGGCCTTACTAGATTTAAATTTAAAATCCTGGAATAAAGAATCTGATTGGCCTAGGTGGGGTCATATGCCTGACCTTTTATACATTTTATAAAAGGACTCTAAATAGGAATGCTCAAATTAGGACTATTTAGTAAGAAAGAGATAATTTCCCAAGAGGAAATGAAGGTGTTAATTAATAAGAAGAGAGAATATATGCTGGATACCACTGCTTCCCACAAAAAATCAAATATCCACTAACTGCCTAAGGACCTTTGCTATGGCTCTGCTGTGATTGCTCTTTTCTTTGACTCCTTTCTTCTCCTTCAGGTCTTACTCAAATACCACCTCCTTAAAGAATGCTCCTTGATCATCCTCTCTAAAGTACACCTCCTCTGCCACCTTTTATCCCTCCCAGAAATTACTGGTATATCACCTTATTTAATCCTTTTATGACACTTTAAAAAATGATTTTCTCATTTGTTTCTTATCTATTCCCTCCAAAAGATTACAGACTCCTCGAAGATTAGGACTATGTACATTTGATCAAAGATCAATAAGAGACAGTACATAATAGGTAGAATAATTTTTTTTTAAGAGTCAGGGTTTTGGCCGGGCGCGGTGGCTCACACCTGTAATCCTAGCTCTCTGGGAGGCCGAGGCGGGCGGATTGTTTGAGCTCAGGAGTTGGAGACCAGCCTGAGCAAGAGCGAGACCCCATCACTACTATAAATAGAAAGAAATTAATTGGCCAACTAATATATATATAAAAAAATTAGCCGGGCATGGTGGCACATGCCTGTAGTCCCAGCTACTTGGGAGGCTGAGGCAGCAGGATTGCTTGAGCCCAGGAGTTTGAGGTTGCTGTGAGCTAGGCTGACGCCACGGCACTCACTCTAGCCTGGGCAATAAAGTGAGACTCTGTCTCAAAAAAAAAAAAAGAGTCAGGGTTTTGCTCTGTCACCCAGGCAGAAATACAGTGGCATGACCATAGCTCCCTACAGCATGACACTCCTGGGCTCAAACGATCATCTCGCTTCAGTCTCCTGAGCAGCTAGGACTACAAGCATGAGCCACTGTGCCTGGTTACAGAATGATCTTTTTTAAAAGGTGAATCAGATGTTACTCCTTAGTTTAATATCCTTTAATGCTTCCCATTCCCACTGCAATTAGATGAGAATGCAAATATCTGCCATGAATGAGACCCATTTCCCCCTCACCAGTTCCTAGAACATGCCAAGTTCTTTCCCACTTCAGGATCCATGCCTAAAATATTCCTCCACAAACTCTTCATAAGACTAGCTCCTTTTCAGCTTTCAAATCTCAGCTAAAATAACACTTCCTGAGTCAGACACAGTGGTGTGTGCCTGTGGTCCAGCAGGAGGACTGTTTGAGCCCAGGAGTTCAAGGATATAGTGTGCCATGATTACACCTGTGAACGGTCACTAAACTCCAGCCTGGGCAACATAGCAAGACCTCACCTCTTTTTTTTTTTTTTTGAGACAGAGTCTCACTTTATTGCCCAGGCTAGAGTGAGTGCTGTGGCGTCAGCCTAGCTCACAGCAACCTCAAACTCCTGGGCTCAAGCAATCCTGCTGCCTCAGCCTCCCAAGTAGCTGGGACTACAGGCATGTGCCACCATGCCCGGCTAATTTTTTTTCTATATATATTAGTTGGCCAATTAATTTCTTTCTACTTATAGTAGAGATGGGGTCTCACTCTTGCTCAGGCTGGTCTGGAACTCCTGAGCTCAAATGATCCGCCCACCTCGGCCTCCCAGAGAGCTAGGATTACAGGCTTGAGCCACCGCGTCCGGCCTTTT